>VZTX01006392.1:658-31706 GCA_013400915.1 Pardalotus punctatus | reverse complement strand
TATATATATATATATGGGGGAAGGGGTTTAGGGGGCTTGGGTTTTGGTTTTTTTTGTCTAGAAGAACAGCAGTTATCACTGTCTCCAGCAGTGCTATGTGTGCAGTTTAAGAGAAAAAAGATAGCTAAGCTGCAACTTGCTGTCTAAATAGAGATGTACTAAAGGGATCATGATGTGTTCAGGTGAAATGAAACGGTTTTGTAGGCCTTTAGGAAATGCTAATATGGAAGCAGCCGCACGGGAGAAAAAATCCGTAGTTGGTCTGAAGACCAGGGACTAGGCTGAGCCCCCTGAAAATGCAGCTCATATGATTGAAGTTAGCAGAATCTGGGGTATTTGCTTCAGTTCTCAATTTGATTTGACACAAATGCTTTCTAATTACTGCATTTAAGGTTGAAAGACTTGCCTTTGGAAGAGCTTGAGTTTTTTCCAGTTATTTCTTTCTTCAAAGTCATGCTCAGCGTGAGCCAGGCTAGCTGATGTCTGGTTTGGAACTTCTAGCCTGATTTGTAATGAGAATCAGGCCCAGGGCTTTCATGTCAATGGGCAGAGAACAAGCCCAGAGTGTGCATTTCTGTAGGTGATGCAGTGCTGTCCAGAAAGCTCAAATGACATTTTTGTTTCAAGACTTCAATTAAATAAGACCATTCCTTAGGAGTTATTATGTCAATCAGTGTATGTGCACTTTGTGTATACAAACCTCCTGCTGAAACTTTGAGCTCTGTGTTGTCCTGTGCAAGTACAAGAGAACAATGTTACAACAAACAGAGACATCTTCAGCAACATCGGATTGAACAGCTCTTTATTTAGTTGAAGATATATGTAATAAATAAAGTCCTTTTCTCCTGTCATGTTACTTCTGAATTTGTTTTTTATATCTCCAGTAACAGCCCTAGAAATTTTTGGATAGTGTGCTAAGAAAAGGAATGCCTGGATTAAAGGGAATTCAATATAAATGACAGTGTTCATCTGCAGAAGCTTCAGTAACAGAGATTAGAAATTTGTGTAAAATTTGTCAGCTCTTCCTGTGCCAGTGGCATGAATTGCCCCTTCTAATGGAACACTGTGTAATCCTTTGGGTTGAACAATTAAGAGAGGCACAACTGGTGCTTTATTTTTCTACACTTGTCCTGTTTTTCTTCTTTCTTCTCTTTTAAGGAAGATGAAATTAATAATTTGAATGCAAAATATGAGCATCTTTACCACCGGTGTTCGCCTTCTGATTCAATGTTTCTGAATGCTTCAGCTGTAGCACAGGTAATAAATTCTTTACCTTTTTTTTTAATGCAAGTCTAAATTAGTTTTTAGAGCAGAATTTATGAGAATAGAAAACAAACAAATAAATAAATAAAGCAAATATTTGTTTGATTTTTTTTAAAAGCAAGATTTTCCTCAACTAAACCATAGCACAGATTTAATATGACATAAAGCTTAGTGGTGCATTTCCTGTGTGGATTCCCCTCACCCTATGAAAAAGTGAACAGGGAAGACAACGCCTATCTGCATTGTTTCTTTCCTTCTAACCCTGTTCAAAGAAGCGTTGATCGGTGGAGTGGGGCTGTAAACATGCAGGGTGGATAGGAAAACACAAGGTGAGTCAGCACCTTGGAGAGCCACCAGCACTGACAGTAGAAAGTGTTCAGTAGCATTGTAAAGTGCAGTCCTGACGTTACCTCTGGGAAGATTATGAATTATTTCCTGCAGCCTGACACGTGCAGGAAGATGAACATGAGTGTAAGGGAGATGTACACGGGGATGGACAGACACAGGCATACTCTGAAAGTGTACAAATTCTTCTAAACTGAGTCCTGCAGAACTATGTTGCTGTGAGAGTGTTGGGGAGGGAATCATTGCAAACATGAGCTCACAGCATTAATGGAGCTTTTCTTGGCTTCCTACAAGTCAATTATCCCCACTGAAGTTCTGTTTGTAGCTCCTGATGTATTGTTAACCTCACCCTCACAGCTCAGATGGCTAATAGGTTTTTTTAATCTTTCCTCTAGATATTCTTACAAGTAAGTATTTCTAAAGCACCAAATGAAGTAGCACAAAGTACAAGAAAAGCTTGTCACCCTGTATGGCCAACTAATTTCTTTAATGATGTTTCTTGTACTGTTTTAGAATAAGTTTCTTTCTTCAAAAAAACAAACCCAAGTATTAGATTGTCTCAGACTTGCATTCCTCTGATCACTGTTCAAGGCATTGCTAGATTTTTATCTTCCTGCCTTTGACAAAAAGTGGTGAGTACTTGCTTTTTGTATTGTCGGCTGAACTCAGAATTCAGAACTACAGTAAACACTTGTGAATTTCAAAAATAATTGAAAGAGATGCTGCTATTTTTTGAGTGTTTTTCAGTATGCTCAATCTGGTTCATCCAATTCAAGGCACAGAAGATGCAGACTTTACTGAAGGAATCTATAACCTTGAGGAAATAATCACAGGAAGAATACAAAAGTCCTTCAGTTATGGCTGATACAAGATGAAGATCCAAATGATACAGACTGTGCTGTCATCTTCAGATACCCCATCTTTTATTTTTCTTGGGAATCATCATTTAATTGGCTGCACTGCATTGAGAAGGTGAATGAAGGCAGGTTGGTATAACAAATAATGTTTGTATTGGGAAGTGGTGACATGTTGCTGTCCACTTGACCGCCCGGTGGTCAGTAGTGTGACAAGAGCACACGTGCCCGATCAGCGGGACCGCTTGTGTCCTTACAATCCTGTTGTCAGTTCGTTTTGGACCCTAGCTGGGGCTGGCAGCAGACAATGGATACAATTGAGAGCACTTCAGAGGTAAAGGAGGAGAGAGGGACTCTGTTGCCACGGCAACCCAAGTATTTGTTCCCTACCCCGAGGGACAGAACTCAGTAGCAAGGGGGGTGGTGACAGAAGAGCCAGGGAGTAACAGTTACAAAGGGTTTTAAAGGGAGAAAAAAGGGCATCTAAGTGGAGGAACAGCAGACTACCCAATAGAAAAACATTACATAACTGCAAATGACCAATAAACTGAAACGGGGGGAGGAGTACATTTAAACAGACCAATGGTGATACAAAGAACACAGAACTTTCCAAAACCTAATACATATTTAAATAACCTTATACATATTGAAATTATAAGGAGGGGAAAGGGGTGTAACTGACATTTAGATTGACAACTCAAATGTCGGGATCTGTGGGGAATTCCCCAACCTCGCCTTCTCCCTCCCTCTCAGGCTCACTGTCCTGAGGAGGAAAATCAACCCAATAGGTTTCACTAGAGAAGGCAAGCGGGGTCACTGCCACAGTGACATGTGACAGAAGTTAACGGGTGTAAGAGAAAGGAAGAAGATGAAACAGAAGGATAAAGTATGTGCTTTTATGTCAGTGTTTTTGTAGATATTTTTTGGATTGGAACACCTGGAATAATAACTCAGACAAACATGTACATGCTAGCTTCTGGAAAACATGACCAATGTTTGCTGTGGTTTTTTGAGGTTTTTTTTGTCTTCCGAATATGTTATATAAAAAGGAGCAGATGCAGAAGGACTCAGTGGATTTCTGTTCCCTGGGAACGGACACAGTCAGGAGTTCAAAGAGACAAATCCATACTGGGTTCTGGATGAGATTGTCTTTTACTCTCTGTCCTGTTTTATTTTTCATTATCTTCTGCTATGATAGCTATTTCTGTACAATGTGTGATAGCTGCTGACAAATGACTGCAGGTTTTGGCAAAAAGGGAAGATGGAAACCAAACAAGATCATAGAATCATAGAATGGCTTGGGTTGGAAGGGACGTTAACATCATTTAGTCCCAGTGCCCCCTGCCATGGGCAGGAACATCTCCCACTAGACCACATTGCTCAGGGGCTTGTCCAGCCCCATCCACCAACACTGCAGCCCTGACAGAGAAGATCACCAAATTTGTCAGGCATGATTTCCGTTTTGTAAAGTCATGTTGGCTGTTACCATCCACCTCTATTTTCCATGTGCCTCTATATAGTTTCCAGGAGAATCTTCTCCATGATCTTGCCTACCACAGAGTTGAGAATGACCCGTCTGTAGTTCCCCAGGTCTTCTACTTTCCCCTTTTTAAAAATGGGAGTTTTATATCTCATTTGCCAGTCATCGGGGACTTTAACTGACTGCCACAATTTTTCAAAAATGATAGATACTGGCCTAGCAACTTCGTCTGCCAGTTCCCTCAGGGCCCATAGATAATTCTAATCAGGTCCCAAGGACATGCGCGCACTCAGGTTCCTTAGATGGTCTCAAACCCGACCTTTTCCTACAGTGAGCTTAGGGACTTCATTCTCCCAGTCCTTGCACTTCCCTTTTCTGACTGGGTTTGAGTGGCTAGAGCATGTACCATGGAAGACTGAGGCACAGAAGTCATTGAGAACCTCTTTCTCTTTGTCCAGGATAGCCACATCTCCCATTTCCTTCCATAGAGGGCCTACATGGTGCCTGGTCTTCCTTTAGTTTGCAACATATCTGTAGAAGCACTTCCTGTAATCCTTGACACCAGTGGTAATTCTTGATTCCCTAACCCTATCCCTAGCTTTCCATGTAGTTTCCCTGTATCCTTCCCAGGCCATCAGTCCTTGTTTCCACCTTCTGAAAACATCTTTTTTCACTTTGAGTTTGCTCAGCAGCTCCTTATCCATCCCAGGATGCCTCCTGATATTTTTGCCCCATTTCCACTTTGTTGAGATGCATTGCTTCCCAAGATATCCAAGTGATGAAAAAAAACTACAGGAGGATATTAAGAGCGAGAGTGCGATTGGCAAGGAGAGCAGCCTGAGCAGGCAAGTCAACCCAAATAACAGTTACTGCTTTTTTCCTGACAATTTTGATGCAAGCACAATTTACTCTGTGACAATAATTCACTCAGCTTTTCCCTGTCTTCTGGTAACATTCAAGACATTTCTTTCTCCAGTCTCTTCTGTCAGCCACAGAAGAAAAGAGAAAAAGTAACATATTGTTCTTTCTGGAGTCCACAAAGTGAATGAGAGCAGAATGTTTTGTTGTCATGTTCTTTAAGGGAGGATCTAGAAATGCAGTTCGTATTAGTATTACATTTGCTCATTAGATCTTAGGTGGGCCTGTTTGCCTTGAATATTTCAGGCCAGTTTGTGCATATGTGATAGTATAGAAGACTCTTGACATAAATATCATCAGTTTTGGTATTCTTGCCAAAAACGTTCTGTTCTACTCAGAGGTAAGTCACTTTGGAAAGCTTTAGAACTTTGTTAGAAAAGTTTTGAAGTGGACATGTTTGCTTAAAACGTACCAGGTCTTTAAACACTGTTGACCCCTGTGCTGATTATTCCACCTAACATTATTTTTATTTTTTTTCCCATTAGACAATGCCAATTCCATGAAATCGGAGATTGTACACAAGGTCAAGTGTTGCTGCCCGCTTGCCCACTCAGATGGTCAGTGCATGACAGGAACATGCGTGCCTTGGTGGAGACTGCTTTTTGTGTCCATTGTAATCCGGTGGTTGGCTCCTGCTCACAAACTAGAAGCTGTTCACAGAGACCTCAACTGGGTCTGGCAGCAGGTGATAACTTTGTAGCGATGCTGCTGAAGTAAAGAAGATGGGAAGGGTTCGGTTGTCACAGAAACCAAGTCTTTATTCCCCAACGGGAGAGCAACAACACGATGGGGGGTGGCAAAAGAACAAAGAAACAACCGTTGTAGAGGGTTTTAAGGGGAGTAGAAAGGGGAAGTCCAAGGGGAGGAAAAACAGATTAACCAACGGGGAAGGATTATATAACCACAAGTGTCCAATAAAATGAAACAGGGGGAGGAGTGCATTCAAACGAACCAACGGGGACACATGGAGAACAGAACTTTCCAGAGCATTATGCATATTAAAACAACCTCATACATAAGGAAATTAATAGGAGGGGAAAGGGGTGTAACCAACACCAGAATAGTTGAAAGACAATTTTAGAGGTGGGAAATGTAGGGAATTCCCCAGCCTCGTCTTCTCCCTCCCCCTCAGGCTCACTGTCCTGAGGAGGAAAATCCACCTAATTGATCCCATTGATCTTCATAGAGAAAGCAGATTGGGTCATCAGCACAGTCAAGAGTGTGGAAGGAGCAAAGGGTTCTGATCACAGATGACCTGCATCTTCTGAGGCTTTATTATCCTCCTGAAATAAACAAAAGAGTAACTGCTCTTAGAAAAATGAAAGATAAACAATGCTAAAGGGAATGTACCTCTCCAATTCTCCTTCTCTTTACCAAGTGGTACATAAGTTGAGAGAGTGCAGAGTTCCCCTCTAGAATGAAAACAATGTGTTTCTCGTCATCTGACTGCAAATCAATGATGAGTGCTTACAATGAAGGGACAAAAACTCTCTTAAACAAAAGGAGGATAAGCTGGCGGTTATGCAAAATGAAGGGTCACAGCAATCTAGTAGTAATTCCTTTTTTAATTTCAAAGGTGAAAATAACTGGACACATCTTGCCCTCATTTGCACCTGTGCAAATCCTGCTATTTCGAGGAAGGCTTTACAAAGAAGACAAAACTTATCCCTTGCAAATTAAGAAATGAACACGTAATGAGAAAGAAATTGGTTGCCTTCCATTTACCAAGGTATTCATTTTTCACTGATGAAATTTTTCTGCAGTCTTGTATTTTATGTCTGTCCAGGATTAGAATCTGGACCCCAGGCTGTAGCTATGCTGTTGCAGCAAACACATTCCATTTTTTTTATGTTTAGATGTTTGATTTGGTACTAGTTTTGTACTGTCCTGGAAGCTGGGAAACAGATTAATGCCACAAAGTGCAGGAGGTGTGTAGGCTAATGTTTGCTTTCCATTCTGTGCTGAAATATGAAGATTATTGCATGCAGAGATATTGTTCCTGGGAGAAGCTGGGACAGTATTTGAGAGTGGTACTGTGAAAACTGAACATCCTAGTTTCAGTTTTGGTATCCAGTTTGAGCAGGATGTTGTGGGACTCCTATTATTTTAAAGTACAGACAGCTGTGACCAGCTGAAAAATTAGCTAGGTCTCATAAGTACACTGAAGCTCTGAATGGACTGCTGAACACCTCCCCCAGCTCCAATGAAAGTAATAAAAATTACAGGTGCACAGCATTTTATGGATAAGACCCTACTGGGCAATTTGTGCACTCACTTATGTTAGTGTGGAATCCCTGAAGGAAATTTACAGCTCTGAATTCACATTACACTGGTTGAAGGGGCTGATGAACAGTACACAAGTGGGCAGTGCTCCAGATACTGATTTAAGGGACCAACATATCATAAGTACATACCAAAAAAAAAAAAAAAAACCAAAAAAATCCCCCAAAAAAACCAACCCCCAAAAAAACCGAAAGAGGCATCCCAGGTGAGAGAGCTGTGCTTTTAGTAATTGTGTAAACACTTAATGCAATTACATGGTATTTTTTCAAATTGTAATTTCATCTTCACTATTATTACAGCCCTTCAAAATGGATGATGGTCTGCTACCTACAAAAAAAATATTGTCTCTAAGTAGCAATTGCTTCTTTGCATTGAATCCTTAACAGTCTGTATCATATAATTGCTGAAAGACTGAAAAATTTTAACATATTTGTAAGAAAATATAATACAACTGTCTTTTGGAGAAAAATTTATTTCACTAATATTAGTAATTGCATGTTTATTTCAGCTTTGTCTGCCAAGATTAGGAGGAAAACTGTACACAGGCTAGTTGTAAATTACCTAATGCTGAAAAATCTTTTTTTTTTCTGTCTATCATAATTTTGCCCAAAATTAGAGTGCAATTTACAGTCTCATTCTTCCATCTGCATCATTTTGCTATCAAGTGAAATTCAAAATAGTCTATGGTGAAGCTTTTTATTTCTACTGTTGGGGTTTTTTTACTTTTGTGTTGTGTTATTGACATTTTTAATACAAGCTTACAAAAAGAGCAAAGAAAATACTTTATTGTGAAGAGTAGTATGGCTCATCTACAGGCACCATAAACTGACAGCCTCATTGTAGTCATGAAAATGTTGAGGAAATGTTGACCTTGAGTTAATAACAATTTTTTTTCTGTAAATGTAGAGCTTTAAAAGTAAAATATAATGTACCACACTGTTTATTGTCTCTGCTGCACAAATCCATGATGAGAGACGAACATAACTAAATTCTGAAGTTTCAATGCAAATAGAAGTTCTCAGACAGCTTTTCAGTGGTGTTTTAACTACTGTGTTTTGAAGGTATTTTCCTCCATAACACAATCATCAGTTATGGAGTTTTTTCTTTTTATTCACATATTTTATGTTTTTATTTAATTGAAAGTGTGTTATTAGTGGTATTTTAAAACAGATTTGAGTTTTAGGAAATCAGGAAATGGTGGTGGTTTCTTCAATAATTGATTTAGTTCAGACTTGTTCTCCTATAAGGATCAAAAGACCTGAAACAGTCTTGTTTTCGTAAAAAGTTTCAGTGCTTCTGGAGCACAGACCTTCATTTTGTCTAATTCTTCCTAGTACAATGGGCTTCTGTGGCACTCAGTATCTGATAAAGTTGAGAAGGAGAGGATTTGAATTGGGAATGTAGCCTCAAAGTCACCTATAACCCATTTCTGTCCAACATATTCATTCTTTCATATTTTGAATAGTATTTATCTAAAGTACGCACAACGAGTACTCTATCTACCCAGAGTCCTTTGTGGAGATTATCAAGGAAATGTTTTCTCCTATGAAAATTTTGGAAAGTAAGGTAAGAATTTAGAGGAAAATAACATACTGTTATCTTTTACTATAACTTGGTATTTATAATGCTGACAATAAAAAGGATGTAAAACTACCTAAAGACAATATAAAATCTACCAGAAGCTTCGCTTTCAAATGGCATCACAATGTACATATTTTTTAAATACTGAACATGAAAGAATATTTTAAGCATGCTGTGTTATCAAGACTGCTTAAATAATTTTAGAGTGCATCTGTAATAGAAGGTTGTACTTAAAGATCATTATTATTATATTATTGAAAGGTTATTTATCTCCAAGTGTTCAGAATATTTCTCTATGAGCAACATGTATCTCAGATGTTGAGCAAGTGTTTTGATTATCAGCTGTATATTGATATGTAGTCCCTGAGGTAATTTGATATCCCGGGGAATAAATGCCCAGTGAAACAGACTAAATCAGATTAGGGAATCATTTACCTGCCAACCATTCGTATACCGCTGTTTCTGAAGCTGTGATCTGCAGTTAGCTTGGTGTAAATCAGTTTATTAACTTGTATGAATGTTTAGAGGCTGTTTTAACACTGTTTCTGAACATTTCCTCTAACAGTGGTGAAGTCTGACAAATGTCTCCTTCCAAACCCTTTTCAGTATCAGTGTAGCTGGGACAGAATTAGTGGGGGCCAATTTAAGAACCTGCAACAGAGATGAAGGCATGTGTGCATACTGAGTGCTGCAGTTATTATTTAAGCACAATGTATTACTTGACCATATGCGTACTGTTTTACTTGGTTTTTTTTAAATTTTTGATCACATCACTAGAGATGTCTGTGGCAGAAAAAGAATGTTACTGTAATAATTTTTCATCATCTCATAGCCTTGAATGTATTAGACTTATAAAGACACAGAAAAATCTTGGCACGTGCGAAGGCCAAATTACATGTTTTGAAGATATAAGCTCAAAAACTATGTGGAATTATATAAAAATGTACAGCTTTGGTATAAAAAAAACTTCATGGATGGTTAATTACTTACAATAGGAAGATAATTTCTCACCTGTTTGACTTAGAGTTATCAATATGATTATTAGTGCAGATTTTTAATGTAATTACTTTTTTCTGTAGTTCCTCAATTGTGTCTGTTTTTTTTCCATGAGAGAATTCTATTTAAATTGTGTAAAATGTAGAATTCAAAGATGTTCAACAAGCCATTGACAAAACACTGTGTGGGAAGTACTGAAAAACATTTTTTATTAATTTTGAAAATTTACAGGGCTATTATGTGTCTCTAAACCATTCAGCTATTTTGTACCTTTCTCTAAAATTATATTTTCCTGCAGCTGGTGCACTGAAATTGTGCCTTTGGAGGGCCCTTGGGTCATTTGCTAATTTGCTTATTTTTCAAGCGACTTATTCTTTGAGGAGATGAGAGCATGCTGCTCATCTCTCCTGTTGGTTGTGTGAAGTCACAAATTCACACAGCGATAACTTTGCATTGCTTGCAGGACCCAGAACGTGTTTTACACTTTGATATGAGATCTCCTATGACAGTACAGCTGATGCACTAAGGGGGATGATGTGCTCATATGACACATTGGAATCAAGCTAAGGTATTGCAATTACCCAGACCTTAGCCAAGACTACAGAACTTAAAAATCAGAACATTCATTACCTCTGGCATCTGACCCCATTGACTTTTCTGATAAGCAGATTTTCGCTTCCTGTTTTCTGCTAACCTTCTTTAATCTTAAGAATTTAGATGACCTGTGACTCTGTTTTGGATGTCTGAAAAGTAAGTCCCATATCTTTTCGTTTTACCTTTAAGTATGAAAACTGGAATTCTGAGGGGATCACATGGTATTTTCCTGCCTATAGAAAAGGCTTTGGATTATTGTTAGGAGGAGAAGCGAAAATAGAAAGGAAATCCAAGTATGATGAAAAATTGTGCCTTCTAAATATATGGGAGGTAATATTGAAATGCAATTGAGATACATGGCTCTTAACAGCAAAATAATTTAAGTTACTAACTCAGTGAACAAGCCATCAAACCAATATGTTTATGTCATGTTAAGAGACTTCAGCAGACTGTTCAGGGATGAACCTACTTGAAATAAGGAGAACTTTAAAGGTCTCAGTTCTCACTGTCCTCACCAAAATAACATCCACTGTCAGAAACAGCCTTTTCTACAGAAAATGGATTTTATATGACAGAATACTCATTTAGATATACCATTTTCTGGTAAGGTTATGGTGGGAGAGTTCAAGTAATGATCTAAGGGCTGTTTTTGTTTTGAGATGGGATTGTTTCTGCCTAAAATGGAAATTTATTTTGCTTTGGTGATCTTTGGTCTGGAGGTAACAACACCATTGCAGTGGTATTTGTTGTATTTAGTTATATTTTGCAATAGATCTGATACGCAATATCTTCAATTTGAAACCTCTGTAGTAGCCTTTTGGCCAACAAAGGAAGAGGAAGACTTTCTTTTCTTCTATCTTGTTTGTTTGGTTAACATTCTTTTTTTTTGTTGTTGTTTTTTAATTTATAAATTGCTTTCACACAAAGTAAATGAGTAAAATCAAAGTAATTCTGTATCCTTGACTGGTGGCATTTGAATGAATTGCCATGATGCAGGAATGAGAGCTGGTCAGTGCTCAAAGAGAGTCATGAAAAACACATAGATTCCTTCCAACTACTATAGGAGCAGTGAGCAGAACTGAAAGCAGAACACAGCTCATATGATGTTTCTCACATCTCAAACACAATATGGCATTCTTGTTATCCCACCTCGAAAAGGGGCTAATAGAATAAAAAAGACAAGATAAGAGCAGCTGAGATGGTCAGAGGTGTGAGATGAATTAAGTAGACTATTTTACTTCACCAGAGAAAAGGTGAATATGTTGAAAGCTTATGCAGTGTTACATAAGGAATGTTTATTCACAGAACTTCCTAATGCAAGAGGTTAGGGGTAACAAATGAAGCTTTCAGGCTTGACATTATCAGCTTTTAAAAAAAATAACCAAACAGAACTCAGTGTGTAAGTTGAAAAGTATGACTGGCATGAAAATGAAATGTCTAAGTTAAAGGTGAATAGAAATAATTGTCTGGAATCAAACATACTGGTCTAGTCACAGTCTATGGCTTCAGGAGTCCCTATATTATTGCAGGCTTGGTAGTAACCAGTTTTAGACACAGTTTAAAGGAGCTTTTGGTCTGCCTCAATGAGGAAGAAACAGCTTCTGTTCCTGTGGGTCTTTAGACATTATCCCATCAGGAATTGCCATCGTGTGCCCTTAGATGAAACCTCATTTACTGTCTGCTGCTGTCCTTCAGATTGATAGTAGGACTGTGATCACAGCTTTCATTACTCTCTGCATTCTTCGCCATAGCTCTGACAATTGTCATTTGTTTTTTATCTGAGATTGGACAGTTGGTGGTTGATGTGTACATGTTCCTGTTTCCTCAGACTGACATGCACTTAATTAAGTTCTGGACTTTGTTCAGCTGCTTTGTTTTGCCTAAATGCTCTGGAGGGTGAGCCCACAGCCACAAATCTTTCCAGGTTTGTGTTCAATTTGCAAATCCTATCTTTGTAGCAGAAAAAAATGCACTCTCTTTTCTCTTTGGGAGTGTTTGTCAGACCTTTTTTGGCAACAGCAATAAGTAGTTTATGATCAATTTCATCTAACACGGGCCTCCCATAAATAAAGATGGGTTGCTTTTTACACTGGTAAGCTCTGGCCAAAGAGGCTTTTCTTTTTGTACACATCAACATTTGTGGCTTTCAGACTCTAAAGGAAAAGCAAATACTGGTCTCCTGTTCTGGTAATATTGCTAAAAACAACTCTTAGAAACTGAGAAACTGACTGAAATCTTAACTAAAGATTGTCTCTTTCACTGAAATGGGAGGTTAACACACAATTCATTCTGGTTTATCCAGATGAGATGCTAAGTTACCAAACTGAATTTACACTCAAAGCAACCTTTAATTGCTTCCTCATAACTGCTCTTATTGGGAAGTGGATGATCAGCACTGGCTTCCAAATACTGCGCATTTTTTTTTTTGAGTTCTCCTTTCTACCTATTATATTGTTTCTATTACAGGCAATTAATTTGTTTTCTCCCCTTTTTGTTTGTTCTTCTGTCCCTTAGATTTCTATCTTACCGTATTTTTTCTCCTTGTTCTCCATTCTCATTTATCCCTGTTTGAGCTACCAAAACTACTTGATTGTGTTCTTCCCTTGCTCCTTCGAATTAGAATATCATTCAGGTAATATCCCTTTATACTATCAAAAATGTATTGTTTTCTATACAACTGTCACCAAATACAGAATAAACTGCAAAATAAGGAAATTAAGTCTTCCAAGACACTGGAGTGTTTTTTGGGATTTGAATGTGTATTTAGGTTTTGTCTTTTTTTAAACTGTGGGCCTTTGTACCATCATCAAGGGATGGGCAATAGTTTCTTGGCCATTTCTCCTGGACTTTCCCATCTCAGTAGCAAGAACCAAATGTCTTATACTCCTCCCCATTTATTTTGGATGCACATATGAATTCTTGCCTTATACTGTGAAAAGGGAATGAGCCTTAATTGCTCTGCCTGAAAGCAAGTAACTTAATTAATTTAACAATTTTCTCTTGAGGAGACCAGTATGGACGTGGAAGATTTGTATAATATATACATATCTAAAATATAACTATTATATATAACATAACTTGGTAGATATAATTTTTCTTTAAAATATCCTTATATATGTTTGTCCTTTTTTTTTTAGCCCCCTGTTTTTCTGTCGAGTTTATACTTCACATGAAACAATAGAAAAGAATCTATCCTTAACCCTATATCGGGCATTTTCTACTTCAATGCAATTTTTCTCCCCTGCTTGTTTTCCTGTGTATTTTCCCCTAAGTTTACTTCCCTGTGCCTGCCTGTATCCTTAAGAACATTTAAATATTACCTGGTTATTCTGACATTCAAAGCAATCTTGTGCCTTCTATGGTTTGTTCTCCAAAGTAATTTCTCGAGAACTCTAGTTTTGATGTCTTTTCCTTGGGTCTCTTCTTAACTGTTTGATTGTTTGTGTCGTCAGATGACTGGAAAGGTTAAGTTCATCCTCCTCATGAGGATGAAGGTTAAGTTCACCCTCATTCCTCATTCTACATCACTCTTGACGGATGCTTTCCTGTTTTGCCCTAAAATGTTTCCTGATGATGGAGACTCCATTGTTTCTGCAGGCAGCCTCTTGTATTTTATCATTCTTACCTTTATAAAATCTTCTCTGCAGACAAATTGGAAACTTTCATTGATCACTTCAAGTTTATTTCAATTTATAATATCGTGAGCATGAGGAACATACTGTAAAGAAGATGAAGAGCACAATATATTTTTTAATATTTTAACAGCACAATTTAACCACTTTTCCAACCTGGTTCCCCCCCACCCCCCCAAATAGAGTAAAACCAGCTCTAGTTTCTTTAATTTGCCATTAAATTCTTATTCTTACATATTTGAGTTGCCTTATTAACCTCCTGACCTTTCCAATTGGTTATACTTTTCATTGAAATATATTTGTAGACACAATACCTTGAGGCCATTCCAAGGCTGGATTAGACTGAAGGGCTATATTCTGTATCTGACAGGCTGTGTGCCTGTTAATGCCTCCCAGTACATGAGCTCTTTACACTGTGCTGCAATGGTGTGACATTGTTGATGGGTAGGCAGTTTGTAATTTTTACAATTCTGTTGTAATAATCTTTTTATAATTCTTTTACAGTTGATTTTTTCTTGCTTCTTGAATTCTAATCTCACTTTACCCTAAAAATCAGATATCTAATTTGCCAGGATCCTTTAGAATTTGGTATTTTCACTGTGCACTGTATCCCTCCCATTCTGGTGCCATGAATAGTGTTTAATAAGCATATGCTATATTCATTCATCAAGTTATTATTGATTGTATGGACTGATACTATAGCTAAGGAGGAGTCCTGTAATGATGCCCTCAGTTTTAGTATTAAGTTGTTAATAGCTAGATTGAGAAAGACTTTTATAACACCAGTGCAGCCTCTCTAGACCTTTTAGTGATTCCTGAGTTGGCCAACAAAAATGGCATTTGAAGTAAATCCTCTGCGAAAGCTGTGTAAAAGACCACTTCATCTATCCACAAACCTGTTTCTCTGTCAGAAAAGGAAAATAAATTAGTTTGATCTAATCTGCTTATGATGTATGCACAGCATGTCCTTCATGTCTCTGGTTTTTCTTCAGGTGTTTTAAAATCACGTGAGTGGGTATTTGAATGGAAATTGGAATCAAGACTGAGTCACCCTTTTTCATTTTTGCTTTTATAGGATGTTTACCAGATTTCCCCTCACCTAGCCTTTCTGTACCTTACCCACCCTCCAGAAATTAACAATATATTCCACAGGTCATCATTAATTACATGACCAAGACCAAAAAAAGCCTGTTTCCTAGGATAGTCTGTTCTAGTAATTACTACTGTCATGGTGGAATAGTTTTTGCTGTTGTTCAATCTGAAGCTTCCAAGTTGAAATTTATGGCTGTTGTCCCTTGTTATGTTGTCTGCTAGTACTGAGTTATTGTTTGTTTATTTAGAGTGTTTTTTCTGCTCAGAAGATCTTTATGGATGGGATATCTCTGTCTGCCTATGTTTCAGGTTTATAAGCAGAATTTTTTTCTTGGCTTTCACTGGAAAGAACATTTTAAGTGAAAAATACCAATAATGCCCTCTAATACAAAAAGCCTTATACTTACCTGTTTGATTTTGTCAATAATACCTATAGCAAGCGTTACTTGCACTACCAGAGGCATAAGAAGTGTGTTTAATAAAAGCTATGAGTTTTTGTAAACTATTATATTATGAAATGTGAGCCTGCATTTATTGAGACCTTATCCATAATTTCAGAAGACTGGTTACTGTTTCTGTGATTTGTTTTTTCTCTGCCTTAATTTCTTTTAGCCAGGAGATTGATCCAAAGACAACTGAGATTTTTAAGTTGATTTGGCATTAGTTTTTCACAGAGGCTCCACAAATTCCAATAAACTGAATTCATGTTCTAGTGCCGTAATTCTAAGTTTACCAAGCAGAACCACCTGATGTGATGTTACCCAATATGTGAGGAGACCAGAAAAATACCTTTCTCCCTTAATCATAACCATATTGGTTATGCCTGATTCAATGATAGGATTTTAAAGTATTAAATCCCTGATTTAGTGAAGTCCTTAAAGTCATGTATCGCTTTAATCATTTGAGTAATTGCAATGATGCTCAACACAAGAAGTGAAATTGAATTCTTGTCTTGAAAGGTTTGTCTAGTTTATACACTGGAGTTTGTTGTATTCAAACAGAACTATAGTATCAACTCAAGAGAATCAGTGTTTCGCCTGAATTCCAGCTTCCCTCTATCATTACACAAAAAACAAATAAAAAAAATTTGATCATAAGTTTGAATTTTTTGAATGTGCAAAGTTTAGTGACAAAAATGTTTTTAAAAAACTGAGATGCCTGGTTTTAAATTAAAGGGGATATTTTTTCACAGCTTTATCTATTATAATATAAGCAAGTCTTATTTAATGCAACACTAACTAGAGATGCTTTGCTCAGAGAAATGATTAAAATATTTGTTTTCTTGTAGGTAGTCAGTGTCATTAGCAAGTCACACATAACATTTTTTAAGATCTATTAATTTTCTCTTCCTTTTAAGAGTCATGGATGCATGTATGTCCTCTAGATGATTTGTAAAATTTTGTGCTGAAAAAGAAAGTGTGACATGAAAAATATGAAGAAATACCTAGACCTTGTGAATGTTTTGACTCTTATGAACTGACTTCATAAATTATAAAAAAATATTATAGGGCTTAAACAAATTTTACCTTTTCTAGGCTATTTTAGCACTGATTGCACAAGTCTCTCAGACCTGAGAAAACTTGAGGGCAGGGAGGTGAAGCAATGGCTGGAGAGAAGCCCGTAGCCCGTATATGACAGTATTTCTGTAGCTCACGTACCTCCTATGTCTGAACTGATTCTGTTTGCACTATCCAATGGTGCAAGACAGAGGAGAAATGGACATCTTAAGGGCATGATATTGAATTTAAAGATGGTGTAAATTCAGGTAACCTGTCTTCAGATAACCTATTTTTTGTAACTAATTCCTGATTTTACTGCAAGTGAAAGCAAGAGTATGAAAAGCCCTAGTGAAAAAGTAGTCTTCTCTCCCTAAATTTTCAGATCCAGCAGTTATGGGAAGTATTGGATGCGTTGTAAAAACAACTTATTTGTCTGTCAAAAACCTCATGTGGCTGAATTGTACCTTTAAATTGCTCTGATAATGGTTATGGAATTGTATGCAGGATTATAACTGCTGGAGTTTTTTCTTTAATGTCCTGTAGTGTAATTTAAGTGTACATGCCATGGCACAGCCAAAACTGGGCCAGAACTCTGCAAAAAGTGAGACTAATTCAAATCTTCTCTAAAATCCTTCTTTTATTCAATAACATTGTCCAGAAATGACATTGTCATATCCTAGATACATCAAGCAGCAAAATAAAAACAGTTTACCTAAAACCTGTGGGAAAACAATAAAACAAACTTATCAAAATCAAGCTCTTCTAAAATGTAACTGAAAAGCAAAGGTTTCTCTTCTGTCTGAAAAATAAAAAGTTTCTATTGAATTTGCATTTAAAAAACAACGGCGAAATAGTAACAGGGTTTGAATATCTCTCCGTAAGAAATGAAAATACGGGTACAGATCCTGGGACTTCCACATGGAAATACACTGTATTTTGAAATATGTTTTCCTTTGTTGTTCTTTTGTTGTCATCCTCTGAAGACTCTTTTCTATTTCTGTTTCAATGGGAAAAATAGTTCTAATAGGTCTTCAGCAAACATAAAACTTCTGTCAAGGACTCAGTGAGAGGAAGGGAAAAGGACTACAGACGCAGATATAGATCTGATCTGTCTACAAAAACTATGATGTTGTTTAGATACTTGGTATCAGATAAGTGTTTGATGAGGGAAGGCATGCTAACCAATTAGTTCCAATCAGGAGAATTAAAATGAGACATATTCATGAATGAATGAATTACAGTCTAAAGAGGATGGGCAAGATCTTCAGCTGCAGCATGTCAGATAAGATACTATATCTAATTTTTTGCAAAACCCTGATTTTATGAAAACTGTGAGACATACGTTAAAGTTATTTTCAAAAACTGGGATGGTACTTAGCCAAAATTAAAGTGGACTCGATAAGCTATGCTGTATTTAGCACATTCAAAAGCCTGCAGATAGTAAGGAGTGGTTTCCTGTTCACTAATATAATTGTAGTGAACACACTGTTTGCATAAAAGTGTATTTGTTTTATCTATATACATTTTGTATTATAGAGATACTATTTTTATTTATATGTATTTGTGTATATTACAAATCTTTTCTTTTCTTTTCTTTTCTTTTCTTTTCTTTTCTTTTCTTTTCTTTTCTTTTCTTTTCTTTTCTTTTCTTTTCTTTTCTTTCTTTTTTTCTTGCAGCCTGTGGACAGGACTCATGTTGGGGAAGTTTACAGAGGATTGTCTCTGTGGGAGGAACCCCAAGCTGGATCAGGGGAAGAGTGTGATGTTTCTTCCTCCTCAAGGAAGAAAAAATACGTGATGAACTGACCACAACCCCCATTCTCTGTCCCCCTGCACCACTGGTGGGGACGAGGTAGGGGAAATTGGGATTGAAGTTGGGCCCAGGAAGGAATGAGGGATGGGAGAATAGCATTTTAAGACTTGTTTGTGTTTTTCTTTTTCATTACTTTACTCCGATTGGCAATAAATTAAAAAATTAAATTAAACAAGCTGAGCCTGTTTTGTCCATAAGAGTAATCAGTGGGTGCTCTCTACCTGTCCCTATCTCAGCCCAGGAGACTTTCATTATATTTTCTCTCCTCTGTCCAGCTGTAGAGGGGAGGGATAGAGAGGCTTTGGTGGGCACTTGGTATCCAGCCATAGTCAAACCACCACAACTATTTTAATGTTTTGGCATAATAGCAACATTGTCCACCATAACAAGGCATGTAGAAGGTGTCATTTTTATTTGTTTTCTTCTTTTTTGGTATACTCAGATAAAAGTTTCTGTGTTACACAACTTCTGAGCTTTGTTGGGATAGGGAAAAGTCCTTTTTATAATTTTTGCAGCTCATTTTCATTTTTCAAGTCCTAGAAATGCCTAAAACAAATGCTGATAGCTAGAACTAATAACAAATGTGTTCAAGAATCAAAAAGGTCCTTATATACCTTAAAGGTTTGCTCTCAGGTTTTTACTGCCATCTCTATATATCAGGGCCAATTACGCATTTTTAACAAATGTCATTAACTTAATGTAAGATAGTCTTTCTCTGGGTCTCCAGTTTCTGAAGTACTGGGAATCATGATCTAACATTCTCTCCTGCATTGGTAACTTTTACCACTGGAAGGCTTAAAAGATCCTGTGGAAAGGTTGTGAGCAGGGAAGAAAAGAACAGTGGAGGTTTGGTTCCTGTAGTCTTTGCTCATGAGACTCAGAGCTTTTTAGTTGGATTTAAAATGTTTTGAGGTTTCTTTTAAAGTAGTAAAAGGCTTTTCACATGTAAAAACATTGGTATGAGCTTAGTCATTTCTGCAGTTAATCAACCGGGCAGTATATTGCTATATGAAATGGCTAACAGCTCACTTTAGTGTTGGGAATATGGATTTCAATGCTCTATCATTCTGATTATTTACATCTTATTTTATCTTCATTCTCATCAAAGTCTCTGTTTGAGAACTTTGGAAGTTATTTATTCTTGCTGAAACTTTTTTCTCCTGTAAATGTGTGTGTGTTTTGTCAGTGTGTGTCTGTGAGCATAAAATCTAAACTAATTCGCTCTAAAGGTGATCTTAGTTTTACAACTTCTTTTTCTACTTAATTTTATGACAGATATTGATCTGGTGAATTCAGTAACCTTACTTTCAATGTCGCCCCTTCCTCTAGCCCATATGCAACTAGGCATAGATGGGATCTTTGAAGGACTTTATTCCCTTGGTAAGCTTTGCAAAATTATTCAGTTTACCCTAGGATCCTTACTTAGGTCCTGTCTCCAGCCCTTTAAAGTATCTCTATGATCTCTGTGATCTGCCAGCCCTGATGTTCTTCTCTGGGAGTGACCTGCACAAAATCCTGCACACAGCATATCACATGGCTGTTGTTGCTCTCTTGGCTGGCAGGGTTGGAGGAGAAGGTGGGAAAAGGATAAACAAGAAGAGTGTTTAAAATATCTATTATCTATTTACATATTTACTCAGTGTTGGTACCTGTAAAGAGCTTGGAGAGGCCTTCACTTCAGACAGCTGATATTCCTGGAGGAACTGGAGTCAACAGTAGATTTTTGATGACTTAGCAATTTAAATGCCATTTCTTGCTGCACTTAACCTTGGGTTGTCCACAGGGATGCCGATGAAATTCATTCTAAGTGGTGAATGTTGATGCTATTAAACATTTTTATTACAGCCAACGCTGTTATGCACTGCCTTCACAAATTAACAGTATTAGCTTGTCTTCTGTAGAGGTTGAGACCAAGAGACCCTCAGACCAAGGATCTTGGAGCAAGATGCAGCACAGTACTTTGTAAGCCCTTTGCCATCCCCATCCCTGTCACTGCCTCTGCCACACTGACACAAAGCCCAGGCTGATGCGCTCAGTGGATTTTCAGTCTAGTCTTGCTCTCTGCCCTGCTAGTAACACATACTTCATTAACTGAGAACCAACATACTTTCTCCAAGTTTGATTTCCTGAGTACTACTTGCCTTTAAATTTTCAATCAGTTAACCCAATATTGACTGTAAAAACTACTTGGGATTTAAAACCATTTATCTTAATTAAAGCTGGTCTTCTGAAAGAACATCTCATTTTGATATAGAGTTAGGAGGTGGAGAATCCAGGTCGTCTTTTTCTACTTTTTATTAAAATAATTTTTTTCTCTTTTAATTTTATTTCAATTTGGTTTTAAATTCCAGCTCTTAGCTTTGTTTTTTTCCTTTTCCTGCTAGATTAGACCAACCATTAGTCCAACCCATTTTCCCCCTTATTTAAAATATTTGTATGTTACAATCAAATTACCTTACAGTCTTCTTTGTGGTAAGCTAAGGAGACTTCATGTTTCATCAGTGTAAGGCACTTTCTCCAAACCTAAACTAAACTGGCTTCTTTACACAAGTGATTCAATTTGTCAACAACTTCTAAGAAATAAGAATGCCAGAGCAATTTGGAGCATTTTTGCTATAGGTTTAACAAAAATAATAAACAAAGGTAGAATGATTTTCTGGGTCCTACTCTCTAATCCCCTATTTCCTAAAGGGCCAACAACTTAGAACTCACTTTTACAGTTTTATATAATTACATGTAGAATGGTTGAATTTTATTTATTTTTAATGTTGTTTCAAGATCATAAGAACTCCATTAGCTCCCCTCAAATTCCTCAAATACATTCAACTCAAATGAGTGAAATGTTTAGGACAACACCTTTCATTTTGAGTATTTTTTTAACTAAAAAAAAAGTTTTCTTATTGAAAAACTGACTTGGGTTTTAAAATAGAGGAAGAAAGGATTTTGAAAATTTTTTCATGTGATCTATTTTTTTTCTTTTAATGATGCTCACAAATTTTTTTTGCAAACACCAGCACAAACCCAAAACAATGTGCAGCTGTTCCAGCTTAAATTAAGTAGGTGACATGCAGTTATAGATTGCACACAGAGACCATTGGCAATTTTAATGTTTCATAAAAGGACTAAATAAAAAAATGGAGCTGAATTCTTGTTGGAGCATTTGTAATTGAAAAAAATTTAATAAATATAGTATTCAGGCAAATATTCCAACTTTCTGCAAGGACTAAACAGCAAAATACACTCAAACCGCTTTTAAATAAAGCATGGCAAAAATATTCAGGATGCAATCCAACTTTTAGATTTGTGGTTATCTATTTTTCTCTCTTGCGGAGATGAGAGGCTAAAAAATGAGCAGGTCAAATCCCTACTTGCATTGACTTTCGGAGAAGGAGATTATACTCTGTATTCACACTCTTAAGGGTAGGGAATGTAATAGCAGCACTGTCATTGCAGGGAGTGGAGGAATTAAGATCTTGCATAATGAAGGCTATGTTTCTTTGCTTTGGCAACACAGGAACAAGCATTAAGTAGGTGATTAGAGATCAAATAAGCACTTTGAATTTTATTACAGATCTTTATCTACCATGCTAACATACTTTTAGTAGAAAATTGTTGTCAAAATTGTGGAAAAAAAGACACACTGAAAATCTTAACTTCCCTTCCTACTCCCCTCTTTGCCACCTTCTTTCATCTTGGAGGGATTTTTTTCCCCTTTTCACTATGGGTCATGTTGCATGATGGTTAGCTTTCAGGACTAGGATGGGCTTGCACAGAGGTGAAATGTTTGTTATATTAAAAAACATTTGCTTAGTTCTGCAAATGTCTTTTTTCCCACTGCAAATCCTTACATATGTGAACAGGCTGCTCGCGTTGTTAATGGCAGCCAAACTGAGCCCAGCTTGCAAAAGGTGGTTTGGCCAACCTGTGACTGCACTGAAGACCATGCTCCTCGTGACTGATGCAAAACAGGTAAAAATCAGCCACTGATTTTAGACATCTTAAGATTATGCAACTTTTATGTGCCAGTAGACACACCAGAACATGCAGCTGTGGGAGAGCTTGAAGCATAATTCACTGGACACAGGTTCAGCTCCCCTGTTTTCTAGCTCTGAGGAGGGAGTGGACTCAGCAGAGCCGAGTCAAGCAATTCTTACAAGTAAAAAGGAACTGTCAACACA
Organism: Pardalotus punctatus; assembly: GCA_013400915.1. NCBI lineage: Eukaryota > Metazoa > Chordata > Aves > Passeriformes > Pardalotidae > Pardalotus > Pardalotus punctatus. The sequence goes on along the minus strand of VZTX01006392.1, from coordinate 9,178 downwards.
TGTCTACTTTGTACTTGTTCAAGACTAAGGGGACTTTCTGCTCTTAAATTTCCATCCCTTTGCTCTTGGGCACAATGTTCTTATGTTCTTGATTTGCTTGACCATGTCTTTACCTGTAGGCCCAGAATCTACAGCTTAATTAAAACACGAAACTATTCTGCAACTATTATTGAAACAGTTATAAGGTCCCTGGGATATATTGTCTGTCTCCTCTGTAATCAATAAAGAATTTCGGAGCATGGATTAAAACCTCCTGAAGAAATACAGCCTCTGACCTCGTAATGCAAGTATTCTGGAAAGATCCCCCCAAATGCTAGAACAAATGCAAGACTATAGGACATTAAAAGATAAGGTCAACAGTATAGATAAAGGTTATTATTTGAGCTTAACAAGCAAATTCAACACTATGTTAACTGATTAACAGTCATATAATGATGGATTCAGTAAGATGTGTTGTAATATGCTATTTAAAATGAAAATGATCTGGGTCTATTATAAGCTAATTTATTATATTCATAGGGAAACTGCTGTAAAAATTAATGTTGTGTCTTGCTCTAATATTATCATCAAGGAATATTAGTTTTAATGAACAAAGATAATGAAAGTAAGGGGGGAGAAAATAAAATAATTAAGCCACTTAGTTTTGAAATTCATCACTTTTTAGTGTTCTGTGAATGAATAAATAAGTGGTAGAGTTGATTATTGCTCTGCTGTATGAGCTAAAGTTGCAACAAAACTGAGGACGAATTAAGAAATTCTGCAAACTCTTTCTGAAGCCTCAGACAGTCATGTGCTAGAAAAGGCAGATTAGCAGAGCTACCTGCATCTTTCTGGACTTCATCCTTCATTAACTAACTGGCAGGTGATGTTTGCCCAGAAGGAGGATCCCAGCTAAGGCAGCAGCCTATGCTGCTGAAGACCAGCCTTCACCACAAAAGTGGAGTACTCTTATCAATCAAATATATAGTTGGGTGCAGCCACTCCTCTGTACTGGCACCACTGTTTAATACAAAGACAGTTATCCAGAATCATCTTGCAGAAAAACTGTGGACTTTAGAGGCAGAAGGACCCACCACACTCCTTTTGACTTCTGGAGGCATCTTTGAATATTCTGGGCCTGAGTAATGCACTAAATACAAGGAAGAAAAAACGGTGGTAGATCAAAGAATAGAGAAATCCAGCTGTACAGATAGACTTCAAAGGTAATTAGTTTTTCTTTTTTTCCTCAACTAAGAAAAGCACAAAAAGGAAAGCAGCAAAGCATCCCATGCAATTCCTATATTAAGGTATAATAAATTGTTCCCTCCCTCACCCCAGCAGAATTTTCTATTGCTAAGCCTGACATCTGGAGGGCTGTGCGCAGCCAAAAGAGAGCTCAGAGGTACAACAATGCTTTCATCTCAAATCAAGGTGTGTGAATGTTGTCAGGCCTAATTATAAACACTTTTATCTCATGCTCCAATCAATTAACAGTTGTTATTTGGTAGCCGTAAATGCCATGAAGCAGCATTAGTACACCAAGGGCTGATTTCCCTCAAATGATCCATTTTGCACAGAGATTCCTTTTCTGGATGTGCCATGTTATTTCTGTCCTGAAGCAGAGATTCAGATCCTTTGCTTGATAAAGCAGTACAGCTTTCCTGAAGTTAATGGAGCTATGCAGAGCCACATTAGTTGGATTTGTGGCTGGCAGGAAATTTGCTATTTCAGAGCTCGCTAGGAGAGGAACACAAACTGGAGAAGAACATTCATGAAAGGAGTGCTTGTAAAGAATAGTTTTAATAATTTGATTTCATAATTTGCTCTGTGATACCAATCATCCCATTATCTAAGAAAGCAAAGGTCTCTCTCAAGTAAATCTTTTCTTTTTCTCCTGTAACCTTATCACTGTCTGATCAAATGTGTCTTAAGTTCCTCTGTGAACAGAAGTTGCACTCTTTGAAACTCACTTATTAATGCAAATCAGCTAGCTTGTTTTCAGCTTCATAATCTTTTCCACGGCAACAGCCTATCCGGATGTCACAGATAGAAAATGATGACTTTTGATGAGTAATAAGCAGCAGGGGCAAATGAATCCTTCAGGAAGGAGAGTGAAAAAAAGTCCTCTTTAGATTACATCTAGCAAAAAGAACTGAATACACCAAACATGTAATTTAAACCCAGTGATGATATTTGCAAAGTTTATTTGGTCTTAAACTCCTTTTAAGTACTCTCTGTGCATGATGCAGCATAACTTGCTGGTCTGCTGGGTCCCCATCAGCACAGCAGCAGACAGAGTCTTAGAATTTGTCCCAAAAGAACATGAAAGTCTGGCAAAACATTCTTGATGAATGAAACCAATAAAACAAAAGAGAAACATTTTCAGTGGGGGAATTAGGTGGAGTTTAATGTCCATGCACCATGCTGAAGATTTTTACATGGCAGTGCCTATTTATAGCAAGCTTTTGTCTCTTCTGTCAGAACTGTCTGCCACCTACTGCTTATTCAGAGGGTGTTTTCATAGTTAATAGCAGCATAACTAACAACTAAAGGATATTTCTGGCTGCGGGGATTTTTCGTCGCTGGGAGAATATTTGAGTGACTTAGAGATTTGTTTTGCTCTTGGTTAGGGCTTATATATTTTTTAAAGACTTAATACAGAAGTATAGGGGAACTAGAATCTTCAGACCTCCCTGAGGCAATGAGTATTAGTGATTAGGCTGGGCTCCCTCTAGCCAGAGACACTTCAGTGATTTTTAAAATTAATACATTGCCACTGTTAAAATCAGTGTTATTTGCCTCAGGGGTGTGCAGAATAGTGCATACTCCCAGAGAGAAAAAGATCTATGTGTTTTTAGCAGGATCCATGCTGGTTTTAGGTCTTCGAAGAACTTTGCATACTTGACTACGGCATTAGTCACAGCAGCCCATAAGAGGCATTAAATAAGCATGCAGCTTCAGAAGGAAGCAGGGAAAACATAGATCTTAAATTCAGCCTTCCCCTCTTGCTCTCCCTGATTATTTCTCTGTAGCAAGGAACAACTTGTGTATTTTAGGCTCTAGTTCATTGAAACCTCAGACAAACTACAGTTGAGCAGACCCATCTGATGGAAGTATAATTCACCTTTCTTCCCCTCCCTAATTCAGCTTTACATGTTGCCTTTCCCACATCTCTATTAGCCTCTTTTATTTTCTCAGACAGCCTAAAGAAGCCATGTTGGTCACAATCGCAATTAGTGTACTTTTGCCTCCAGGAATCATTATTATCCTTCATGGGAAGCTGTTTTAGGCCGGGCTGCTGCTTGCAGCTCAGTGAAAGCGTAGCGCTCTCTTCCTGCTGCCGTCCTGCCCTGCCTGGCTTTGGCCCGATCTGCTGCCGTGGGGTTCGATGCCCACACGAACCAGCGACGGTGTTTTAGGGAACTGAGGTTCTGTGCCTCAGTTTCCCTGTCTGATCCGAGGGCCGTCAGCATCAGGCAGTTTCTAGGCAGAGGCGAAGATAAGAAGGAAAGAGTGGACTCTTGTCAGCTGCATTCCAAGATTTATTACTCTGCCCCGGAGGAGCAGGGAGATTTTATCTTGAAGGGAAGCTGAACAGAGAGACCCTTTGCTGCTTTCTGGTTGTTGCTTTTAAGGGGTTACAACTTCGGGGATGGTACAATATAATTATCCAATCAGGAATTGATGACACATGACATGAAACCAACAGGAACATCTCAGGTGAGGCGCAAAATCAAACTGGCTAATAACAATACAGCTGGAGGGAATTTCCAACCACACAGGCCTGCCACAGGGTCTGAGGTAGTGTGATGGACAGGCGAGGAGTAGATGTAGCCATGCTGCAGACCCTTCTTTGGATCCGCCCTCAGGGAGAGAATCCTGTGAAGGGAAATCAACCCATCCAGAGCTGTTTACCCTGAACATGGGCTGCACCGTAGCAACAGGAAGCTGAATGTTAATTCTTCCGCATTTGTTTGGGCACCTAGTGGTGCGCAGTACATTACTTCAGGTATAATTTTAAAGCCTTATCTCTTTAATAGCTGCAAAAGGAGCCAGTCCACAGGTGACCAAGGGCTGATGGAGGAGGATAGGATGAAATTTTGTGTTTGAACTTTGGTATTCATTTTTGGCATCTCTTGGCAGAGTCTGTATGTGCCTTTCAAAGCAGAAATCCAGCCTGACTTCACTCTGGCATCTCTGCTGGAGTAAGCATGCCATGCTGGACTGCCTGCTATTTTGACATACTTCACAGTTTTTATAACAGTTTTACCTCATGGAGGTTGGGAGAGGGACATTATCCATTTACAAGCTGCTGATTTAAGCAGAGTCAGTGGAATGTGGTGATAGTGGATGGTAAAACTAATGCAGTTATGAGCAAATCTTCTGGAGAGCGAGGTGCTTATGTTGCAATGTATTGTAAAAACAATATGAAATGGTGTGTTTCAGTTGTAATGGCATTGAATAAGGAAGGCTTCTGTAGGCAGATATCAAAAATCAGACATGACTGTATGCATTGCTGGAAAAATAAGTAATGCAAAAATAGTACCAATCTCTCCCTGGCTTGCACTTTATACTAAGATACTCCCCAGGATTACTTTTCGAAATAGCTGCACCATCAAGAGAAGCTGCTGGTCTCATCCAGGTTCTGTGACCCTTTGTCTTAGTCCTGTGCAGCATCTGTGAGACATTAGCAGCACTGCTCATTTACCAACTGAGCTGTCTCCCTCTCATATGTGGGTTAAAATAGCCTGGGCTACTAAAGCCACTTTTAGATAGCTGGTCACGGTTTTTGCCTACTTTATGGTGGTTCACCTTTTCAGGGTTATCAGTGGGGCCTGGTAGCCTGCCGTGAGCATTGTTGGGGGGAGACAGATGTGGAAGCTCTTTAACAAGGACAGGTGAACAATGGAGGATCTGTTTGTTCATGGCCTCCACAGAAGTGTGTGTTTTAGGTAACTGAGGAGATTTAACAAAACCTCAAATCTGAGACTTCTTTTTTCTCTCCTCCTTTCTCTGTCTCCAATCTTTTCATCTGCAGTTTTTGCCAAAATTGTGCCAGTTTCTCCCAGGTAAAGATTTGACTATGATGAATATCATGGAAACCATCAGAGCACAGACACTCCTAAGAGTCTGTGACATGTTTTGAGTTTCCTAAAGAATGCTTTCCATGTCCAGGAATGCATGTCCATATTCAGGTGAGACTGAACAGGCATATGCAGAGGCCTCTGGGGGTGCCAATCCAAATTCATCTAAATACAGCATCATTTGTGGAAGGGGACAGGTAAAATCCAGAATGATTGCTCAGAAATTAGCCTGGGTTTTAAAATGGACATAAAAATAAACATAAATAAAGGTGCCTAGTTCATTATACTGTATTCTTTTTTAGCCATTTTAAGATTTTCAATGACATATCTGTAAGTACTAGTAAATTCCATATGACATATGGATGAGAATGAAGTTTTCTTCATTAGATTCTGTAGGATTTTCCTAGTCAGTTACAAAAATAATTGGCCTTAATACATGAAAAAAGGCAAGTTATGTTTTAGTACACAATTTTAGAAACCAACTCCAACATATTCACTCCAAATGTCAGTTTTAACAGAGGCAGATGATACTCAATGCAAGATACAGTGTGCATGTGTGATAGCCTCAGGCATATTGGTTCCAAAGCATTTCTATCAATTTCGAAGATCAGGATTTGGCTTCAGTTTGAAACATTCAATTAATCTACACAAATAATAGAATTCAGGCTTTTGGGAAAACTGGAAAAATTTTGGAGACTGCCTCTTTAGGCTGTTATGTTATTGGTAGTTTAGAAGAAAACATTTAATTTCTAGCTGCAGAATAGTGTAAACCATCAGTTCACATAATTTAAAGAATCAGTTTATACTCTCCTTTTAATTGCTATTTAAATGTAATTGAAAACCTTCCTTTAAATAAATCCAGAATTGGCCCGGATCCTCAGTGTTTCCAGCACTGAAGCAGAGTTAGTAATGTTTCCTTAGACTTTGAAAAAGATGTAGTAAGTTTCACATTTCACTAATTTGTACACAGTAAGATGAATCATGCACCAGTTCTAGGAATGTGGTTAACATGCAGTGTATTATTCTTTGTTTATCCATGTAAACAAATTGCGGGGGTATTTTTGTTTGTTTGTTTTGGGTTTTTTTGCCAGCTATTTGGAAATTTGAAATACATGTTTAGTGAAAAATTGACAATTTAGGAGCATCCAGAAGTACAAATAGTTGAAACGGTTTATACAGCTATCTGTTTTAATAAGCTGCGTACTTCAATTAAGTTCTTAACTGTATAAAGTTCTGTTTAAGGCACATCAGCTGTTGGAATGAATACATTTTCTTTAAATAGATGCTCAGTAAATGTTAATGAAAACAGTAAAACTTGAAATGAGGCTGACACAGGCAAGAGTTAATGCACAGAACTGTATTTTTGGATAAATTTTGATTAAAGAATTCATGGTTTGATTCGTTTCTGTTTATTCTAACATTCAAACCAAGTGGAACTCCAGGGAATTATTAGAGAGACAAATTAAAACAACAGATGGACTTGCAGTTACGTGCATAAGGACATCCTTTCAAAAAGCCTCCTGACAATTTCAGATATTCCAAGTTATTCTATTTAATTTCAAATGAAGAATGTTTCTTTTTCTTCAGAGCTGTCAATCTCAGCAAGCCCATAAGAAGATGATTTAAAAACATAATGAAATATATTTTTCCACTTGTCTTTTTTGAAGTACATTGACAATCAGCTTATAAAGTAGGTAGAAAAATGCATTCATTTTTTAACGGATGCAAAACACGAGCACTCAGATCTTTCAAACCCAGCAGACTGCAATGCTTGCACAGAAATTATTTCTTTGCAGTCAAGTACATTGACATGGTCTTTGAAGACAAAATATCAAATTTTCCAGTGGTTTGTCTACTCTTAGAACTAGAAAAAGTTTTCTGGAGAGTGAGCATTAATCAGATCAAACCTACCTGAATGTCTGTAACCCTGGCAGCTGGCAAAGTATTGGATTTGCCTGATTGCAATGTTGAAAGATAATGAAATAATTTGTGAATTGCAGGGCAACAGAACTGTTATTGCTATGCCCTTTGATTGTTTGGCCTTCTGCCACTTACTTTCAGCTGCCACTATTAATCATGGGAGAAGAACAGAGAGGGAAACAGAATCTTTACCAACTTATCCTCTGTAACATGACTTAAAGGGATGTACATACGGTTTTGAAGCTTTGAGACAGGGCTGTTTAAATACCATGCAGCTTGTACAAAATAGGCAAATTAAAACCACAAGTGCTCAGAATAGCTGTCTGTACCAGGGAAATGGGTTTGGCCACCTCTGTGATGGACACAGTACAAGGGTTTAGACAAATAAGGCAGCAGTACCAACAAGTCTCTGACACTGACAAAGGGCACGTCAGAGCAGGCACAGGTTTTCCAAATGAATTTGCTGTATGGGAGCTAGTCAGTTCTGGCAAATACATATATAGCTGCAAGAATCCTTGTCCCTGCTAAATGTCCCTCTTTGTTAACAAGGCTATGTCACAGCTCGACCAAATCTGGCTTGCATTGCACTGTCGTGGACCATGAAGCTGTGCTTTCAAATTTGTCTGGGTATCTTCTTACACCTCTGCCCACAGGTAAACACTGGTACGGGACACTGAGCATCTCCTTATTTAGTCCTTAAAACAGGGCTGAACTTCACATGAACCATACCCATTTCCTCAGGTGGGTCTTCCTTTTTCACATGTGGATAATATGATCTTTGTGTTTATGAGCAAATACACCAAATGTAACAGACTGGCTTTCCTGTGTAAATTTCTGAGATGGAAGTTCACAGCTTCATAAATGGTATTAGAGCAGTGGGATTTCAGATATATTGGGTCTTTATGACCAATAAATGAGTTCCCCTTCTTTGAGCCTCCCCAGAACCTCTCTGAGAAGTTTGTTCATGTTCATTAATATAATTGTTTTCCTAAGAATTTTCTGCAAAGGCAGCAGATCTCAGAATTGTAGAATCACTGAGTGATTCCACCCCTTATTCCTTACTGTTGGCTTAATGCCCAAATTTTTCAAATCTAAACACCAACACTTAAACATATATATATATTTTTATACAAACAGAGGCAGCAATATTCAATATATACATATATAGTTATTCCAACATTACAAGGGGTTTTCACCCAACATCAACTCTCCTTGTGGTATGCAATGTGTCTCTCCATGCTTCTGCATTATCTACCAAGTGCAGGCTGGCACCTGAGCAAAGACAACCCCGCAGATGGGTATGTCTTTACTTGATGTAGAATGAACCCAGACAGTCTTCCCCAAAAGTACCTGAACATGCACTGCTGGGACCTTGTCTCCATCTACTGTATGTAGGAGTTCAGAGTGGGCAGGGCCTGCTTGGTTGGTGGAGCCTCGAGTGTTGACTAGCCAGGTGGCCTTAGCTAAGTGCCTCTCCCAGTTTTTAAAAGTTCCCCCACCCAGTGCCTTCAAGGTGGTTTTGAGCAGGCCATTGCAC
>VZTX01006391.1:103356-143715 GCA_013400915.1 Pardalotus punctatus | reverse complement strand
CCCTCTCGCCCCCTGGCCTGCCCCAGCCCGGAGCTCCGCCCCGCGGCCCCGTTCCCACCCCCGGGCAGCACAGCTGCTCCCTGCGCGACGGCAACGCCCGCTGCAACATCTCCCGGAGCGGCTCTCTGCGCTCTGATAAACTGATAACGCCTGGGAAAAATAACAGAACGTCAGCACTCACACACCACACCGGGAAAGACCGTAGTATGTTCCAAATATTTTTCTAGGAAAACTCGTCAAGTTTATGGGACAGTGACAACACTTCGAGATTGCTTACTAGATCGACAGAGAACCAAACGCTCTAGAAGCAGTTGCAAGCCTGTTATTGTACTGTTCCAAACCTCTGGACTTCAGCTGAACAGAACTAAAACTCGAATCTCACACCACAGCTTGAGCCTATGGTCAAAACCTAAGAGCATTGTTTGTCTCTCAGAATAGCAGAAGCAAAAACACCGAACAAAAATTCTAATGATAGGCTACTGTAGGTTAAAAGGGTATAATTTTGCCTTATCTCCATTTCCCTACAATCAGGATGCCTAGAAAGCAAGCATTACTGTAAGTTAGTATTTGCTTTTCTACCATATTTACTTAGTCTACTCTTGTTTGTGTTAAAACAGTTTTTCTAAAATGGAGTCTGAAAAACACTCCCTAGAGCCACGCTTTTTCCAAGGGAGAGAGAAGGAGCTGTGCAGAGCTCTCAGGAGCCTACATTTAGTTACATATTGGTCACAGCTACAATTGCCTGCCCGCTGCACTGGTGTTACAGCCACTGCTAGGGCCCTCCAGCTCCCAGCTTTGTGCTTGTCCTTCAGGAGAGTTTCTTAGCACTGCAGTCAAGGGCTAAGGAAACAGGTTAAGAACATGGTAACACTTTACCAGTTTACTTATACTAAGATTTAAGAGCTCAAAAGCTTCCCTAGACAGACAGGACACATGGAAGTAAGTCAAAGGAAAGTCTACTGCTGTAAAGAAATACTATTTTTAGAAAGCCCTTCTGAATAGGAGTACAAAAAGTTGAAATAACCATTTTACATCATATCAGTACTAAACTTTATTGTCATATTTTGTAATCCAAAGTGAATGAGAAAAATCTTTACAAAAATATACAGTACTTTATAGAGTGCATCTTTCAACATTATGAAAATGTTTCACATAGTCAGTGCAAGATACTTGCAGAGACTTGCATAGTCTTATTTTTAAGCAGTTCTGGTGTACTGCCTTCTACATGTGTACAAATGGTTAAGTCCTAACACCTTATATATTTGCATTCATAGCATCCTTGCAAGGGCACTGTACATTTTACACAGATTTTGGAGGATCGTAAGACTTCTGCTTACAGCCAGAAATCAACAGAAGTAACCAGGTACCACTGATTCATACCTTCCCAACAATATTATAGCTACAGCACTTGTGGATGGTACCGTTCCAAAGGGAACAAACTTCACATATATGGAGCCCAGCCCATGTACATCTGGCAGAGCAGGTTGTCATCACTTGCTTCTTGAATGAGGTAATGAACATGCCCTTCAATAGATAAAGGTAACCCTTTGATTCTGTTTCTAGTCTTAATGACACCTTGCAGCCGTTGTTCTATATCAAGGACATGGGTTTTGGCCTGGAAAGAAGAAAAAAAAATAGTGGTACAATTCATGAACTTCCACTTCTCAAAATAAAACCAGTATTTGTTAGGATGCATTTGAAATCATATTATAATTTAATACAAAATCCAGATGTCTATACCTGCTACACTGAAAACAAAGGCTACTCACCTTTAACACCCATTCTCTAGAATGGATATATTACTGGTCAAGCTATAACTTTTGCCTTACATTTTTACAGCTAAAAGTTACCAAAGAAGACTGAAAGAACTATACAAATATATTTGAGAATTTTTAGAAAGCTTTATTTCTTACAGTCACTTTCAAATAAACGCAACACTTTCCTAGCCTTGTTCTTGAAATTCTAGTTAAAATTTTCATCTGGAAAATTTAGGCCAAAATTATATGCAGCTGAAAATGAAGAAGTCTAATTAAAGAAGTTGTGCTGAGCATCTCAAAATGAGCTGTTCCAAGGCCCACTAGAGTTGCTAGTTCATACCAATTATACTCACACCTTTTTTTTTAAAAGCACAAGCATAACATTGGCACCTCTCCAGAAAAAGCAGTTAACATATACAACTATGTGGGTGGTCTTTTAACTAAAAGAAAATTATGTAGACGGCCTGGTTAGTAACTGTTTAAAGACCAGGAGATTCTCTGCTGAAATAGCTGAGTTAAGGTATTTTTGTGATACAGTTCCAGTACTGTAGTTTTTCCTTATCTTAGTTGTGTACTTTTCAGGGCTCCCTAAGTTTTATCTGCTATTACACATTTATTTTCAATAAATAGTCCTTAAAAAAAAATAAAAAGGGACAAATCAGAAATTTTGCAAAGAGGGAAGATAATAGATATTAAACGATAGTTTGGATGAATAATACAGTCTTCAACAGCAGCTAATAAAGAAACAGTACATAATCCTAATTTTAATCAGGTAATGCTTGATATGTACCAAGGCACGTATTTATTTAATAATAAACACCCACTCAGGAAAAGCACAAAAATACACAAGGAAAGGACTCAAGATGTTACCATCACTGTAAATCTGGAGGACTGTGATACTGTCAGAGTAAGGGGTAACAAGATCCATTGCTTCTGCTGATGTCGTCCTTGATTTTGTAATGCTAATAAGGGAATTACAGGCTGTTTGGTTCTTTAGTAGGTAAATTACACCTTTTATCAGTAAAAAAAAACTCTTTATAGATAAAAATTATGAAGAGAGAGATGACAAAGAACAACCAGAGAAATTTTTAAATGAAAGGAAAAAAAAGACAAAGTTTCTGTTAGAAAATATGTAATTTGCAACAATAATGGACATTTGATATTTTAATATGTTAGGTTGTGTTTGTTTTAAACTCACCTTTTCATTGACAACTTCTCCACTTTCATTCACCTGGGCCTTTGTATTCCCTTTAACAGGTTTACTCCATTCCACAAGAGGATCATGGAGAAAAGTCTTTAAGACACTAAGTAAATGAAAAATTAAGAAAAGGATATGCTACATAAAACACGAGCACTGACAGGAGTCTGTAGTTAGTGCTGAATATTTATACTGCTTTATATTTAGCTCCATGTCATGGTGAGACTGAGCTGCAGGATAGGCATATATGCTGGAAGTGGCATATTCCCCAGCAATTACTGTTTCACATGTTCAGACTACAGACAGCTTTTAGGAACTCGCAGCAAAAGCAGGTGCCGTACCTCATCAGGGGCTCCCTTTGATCACGCATGAGCCTCATAGTGACTTCACAGGCTCTTCGGAAGAGACCTTCAGTTCCCATTGGACCCATCCCATTAACCATGTTGTGAGTGAGACGGAAAGGAACGATTTCTGGAACTTCAAAAGTTTCTCCCTTTACAGTGATAAAAAAGGGTATGCCCTAAGTGTTTTAAGCATTATTAAAGAGTAATATTTACAATGGTTTTAGTTTTTTCCCCATCTTTGTCAGTGGCAGTTTCATAAATGACAAGTGATGTTTTTTCAGATCACAGTCATACTCAGATAAAGGGAAATCACGGTGGGTAAAGGATAACATTGTCCAAATAATGTTTTTTTCCCCTTTTTAACACACTAATACAGGGTATAAAATTTTGTTCTTACATATATATTTATGCTCTGTAGTGTCATTGCAAAATGCTAGCTTTTCTAATATGCAACTTAGCTTAAAAACTTTTTTTAAAAATTAAGTCTGATATAGGACAATTTAGACTTACTAAAATAAACCAAGAAAAAAACCTAACAATAGTTCTCACTTATCTGAATTAAAAAGGCCACATCTCCCACACCAAAAGCATCTTTCAACTGAAACACCAAAACTCCGAAGCCCAATCTGGCCACAATTTCTGCTGTTTATTTTTACAGAAATGTAGACACTTTTGAGCTGAATTTGTGTAAGAAAGAACAAGAAACTCTCCACAGCAGCAGAATTCTGAATGTAGCAATTAGTTTTGTTTGAAGGCTGATAGTGGAGAGAGAACAGTCACAAAATATAAACGGTTGAAAATTTGGGCTATTTCAGTGTATCCACATTTGGTCGTCTGATATGGGCTAAATCAAGAAATTCATTTTCATTAAATGCAGCACACAGAACCACAACATCCTCTTTACATATCCCAGGCTTTTGTTGGATATAAATAAGAGACAAAATCCGAGAAAGAACACAATGGATATGTTAAGTAAAAAACATGGCAAAAACCCCAAGACAGCATAAGTTTGTAACTTACATGCATATAAAATATAGAGCAAGTTCAGCAAGTGGCATTTCTTACCTTATTGAAAAGGCAGTTGAAATCCACGTGCACACATTCCCCAGTGAAAGAGTCAAACAAGATGTTCTCCCCGTGACGGTCTCCCAGCCCCAGGATGTAGCCCACCATGGACATGACAGCAACGGAGCGGCAGTAGGCTGAGCGGCTGTTGTACCTGTGAACACACCAGGCATGCCTGAGGCACTGCCTTGCTTACCTGCCTTCATTTGGTGGTGTCTTAATTTGGAGGGAAATACACGAAGCAGATGTTCTTGAGCTGGTCCAATCCCAGTCACTCACCATGAAGTAGGGTCAGGAAACGTTCTAAGAAACCACTCATGAAAGAGAGGAGGATGACGAGGCAGAAGGACCTCTTTGAACATTTTCAGCTTTTCAGGCAAAGGTGCTGACTTTGGAAGCATGTGCTGTCGCAGTTCTTTTCCAGTCATATAGATACCTGCAACAGATTTCCTCAGTTAGACAAAAGAAATCCCCAAATATAAAGCCTTATGTGTACTACTACATGTACTTATATAGTACTTATATGTACCATTACAATGTGGGAATTTGGAGAAAATAAATGTCTCCATGAAGCTGAAATAAATCAACAAATGAAAAATAATCTATGGATCATGTTGGTTGTGGGGTACTGGAAAGTTTTTCCCCAAACTTTTATTGCACTGACCAGAAAACTGCTTTGTTAACAAGAAATTTGGAAGAAATCTGTTTTTTTCTCTGGAAAGCTGCTCTACTCTTATCCTTGATTCAACTGTATCTTATCTTAATTGTCTCATATAAATGTAACAAATGAAAAATAACAATCAAATCGAAAGAAAAAGTTCACAGTCTTTTTTATTAATCAGTGCTGCACACACATCCCATGCTGCCGGCACCACCGTTGAAATTATTTACATCCCTGTAAGAATGTATTAAAATGTCTGTGGTATCAGTTCTTGTAAGGAACTTGTGCTTTCCAAGCACCAACTCTCTTCCATTTAAGAGCAAAAGTCTGCCACACATATGAATAATAATACATTGCAGATAGTTAAACATACAAGTGACTACATCTTCCTAGAATTTGGCCTGATTCTTGTCATTTGTTTAATTTACTTATTAAAATACAAGCCCTTTAAAAACATCTAAAAACTTTTACTACAGTCTAATATATTTCTTTACCTTTCTCCTTATAAAGTTTTATCAGGATATTTCTTAGACCAGCAGTATTATTCACCCACTCAATTATGCCACATTCATCATTTAATGGAATCACTGCGTAGGTGCGAATATGGAGCTCTCGCCTACGGGACTCTGCGTCTTTTCTTAAGCACTATTCACATAAGAAAAATGAGATTCACAGATAACACAGATAGGATCAAAATGGATCTATAGCATTTACATTCTATCTATAACTACTTTCCAATCACACAATCTAGAATTTACAATTCTAAGCTTCACAGTCTACAGCAGGTGAAATAAAAGCCAAATGTGCATCTGTTCTCCAAAGTAAATTTAAAAAAAAATTTTGCAATAAAATAGTCAAACTGCATAACTTGTACATGGCTTAAATCCCTTAAAAGCAGTATTTGAAATAAAACTTTCAGTATTTCATTTGCTGTAACCTCACAGAAAACATGGTACCTTAAGCATACTGATGAGAAAAAAAATGGAACTAAAATAAGAGGTATGGCAACACTTTAATATTAAAAGATTAATTTACCTATTTTTCATAAAATAAGGAATATAAAGCATGACAACAGAAAGGTTGCAGGTATTTATTTACTGAAATAACCTATCCTGTCTTTCTTTGTTGGAATAAGCAATTGTTTTGGCAGAATATTGTAATTTCTTACGAGTTTTCTCAAGTCTGTAAAAAGTCACACATTTTCAATTGCTACTCGTTTTCGCTGAAATAAAGTATTTTGTACCAGTTTACTCTTCTTCCAGTGAGCTTTATCCCAAGCTAAACTGGCTTTTTTTTGTTAGATAGCTCAGTGTTGTGTCCTGGTCAATAAGTATAATGCATCTGATTGTCTCATTCGTCAAACCTTATTAATAAGGGAGTTGAATTCCATGAGCCGACAGTCTTTTCTTAGATCATCTTTTGGCTTGCACATCATAATGTAAGATTTCCCATCTGAACCTTTCAAGGTGATCTTTTTTGGCTTTTGAAGTGAGGCAAGAATTTCCACCTAAAGAAAAATGAAGTTCTTTAATAATATCTGTATCAGATTATCCAAAATAAAGTGTGCAATTGTAATAAACCACTCCAACCAACCATGTCAGCACTTCCACAGTGCTGCAGCGCATTAACCTCAGACCAAAACTTTATCTAAGTGCCAAGAGGCCACACCTGCCTCAGGCTGCTCTGATAGAAGCCACTCAGTTTCCACTGAAGTAATTGCAGAATTTCCTACTCACTCCTCCCATTTCTAGGGAACTAAGGTCTATTTGCAGCTACATTTGTTTAACATGAAGTGAAAAAGAAGGTGCCAACTAGAGCCTTACCGCATCATCAAAGCCTGCAATGTAGGCCCAGCATCCAGGAAAAGGGTCATGGCTAGCGTGGGTACCAGGAATTGAAGGAAGAGTTGGTATCATTACAGATTGTAAAGGAATGAGAATTTCACTGAATGTATGCTCTTCTACTAATCTTTTCAGTGTTTTGAAATGAATATTCATGCTTAATGTAGAACTGTTTCCATCAACCTTGAAAAAAGATGTTGATCACAGTTAATAATAACATTGGAAGTTAACACATTAATAGTGCTATTTCAGATAGCTAATAAATAGAATACTAAATGCTTATTGTAATAAAAAAAACAGCAAACTACATTTCAGATTAAATAATCAAGAAGTAAATATATCTGGCTGTTATGGCAGACTTATTTTTCACTTTGAATATAAATACAGAACAATAAAAGAATTCATTTAGTTTTACCTTTGTTTATAAAAGCACAACCTCCCTATTTTTACAGTAAACTCTGAAAATTAATGGGCATGAATTATATGTGAAAGTATGAAACAATATAAAGCCCATGCACTGCAAAACAAGCCATTATGTACTGAAATATTTTACAATGTGCTCGATTTAGAGATATAAATTATCTTTTACAATGTAATGTAGTTTCTGCTAAACTGCAGTAATATTACGAATTGGCTAATGAAAGCAATCAGAAACAGCTTTTGCAGGACATTCCTGAGTAATCCTATGACATGCATTAATTTGTTTTTTTTTTTAAGTACCGGCTTGTTGCAGAGTTCCAACAGCTTGTCCGTAAGGCGTGTGGCATCTCCAATAAATTTTCCTAAAGATTCCTTCATGTGAATAGCTCTGTTTAGAATTTCCTTACATCTATTGACACGCATAGGGTAAGAGGACTGAAAAAAGAGGAAAGTCAAGATTTATTAAACAATTAATTGAAGAATCACCCCCCCCCCCAGTAATTAATATTCTTTCCTCTACTTATTGCTTATCACATTTAGTATCTGGAGAAGGATGTGCTTTAATTGAAAAATGGAAGTGGTACCATTGGTGGGGGTGTGTGGGGGTTGTTGCTTCTGAAACCATTCTTGGGAGTCCCATAACATAAATGCCAATATTCAAGAATATGTCAATGTCTCCTGAATGCTATTTCACCAGCCCGAAGAAATACTATGCACCATGCTTCCTAGTCTGCTTTGGAATGACCTTACTAACATGTAATTAGTAGTATATCTATCTACTAAGTTGATTATAAAACTGAAAGTACCATTATACAATTACTAAGCACAACAAAATCTGTCACCCATAACTACACAATTCATTTTTATTCACAATTTATTCACAATTTATTTTTATTATTTGTTATTCAAATTTCCTTTCCTAATACATTATTCAAGTTTGGATGCATATTAGCATTCCAATTTGGAACATTTAAGCTGTAATACTTAATTAAGACTGCATTAAAATATTTTGCAGTGATGGCATCAATACCCTCTTCCACAACACTGTATCACAACAAATTAAACTCTCAATTCCTTCTTATCAGCTTAGAGTAAAATAGGTTATATTTACATTTCTGAGAAAAACAGTTTTGTAAACTGAATAAAGGTGTAGCTATACATATCAAGGTACCTTGGACACAGCAGTCATCATCCACATTGCTTGCTGTGGATAGGCTAAAAACACTTTTGCAACAATTGCCATCAGAACTGCAAAGACTTCATCATGAGAGTGGCAGATTCGGGAGATGAGCTGGGAAAAGGCTGTCAGGAACTGGTAAGGTGCCAGGTGATTCGTGTGCTCTGTAATCACCTTGTTTATTTTAGCCAGATCATTCTTCATCTGAACACGTTCTGAACGACCAGCTGAAAAACAGAAGGAAAAGACTATATTCCTGGTTTTCCCACTAGAAATGGAAAATCATTTAAATCAAGGCTATAGAATAACATTTTGTTGGCAACTTTCATAAGCCAAAAAAACCGGAAGGCAACCAAATAGCCCCTACTGTCCAGTTCTTTTCAACACAGCATACAGTGACTGAATACATATGCTATTTAACCAAGCAGAATAGCAGGAAATTAAAAGCTCTCCTTACACTCTTAAAATTACTTCTCCAAAATGATACAATGACCTAGAACAAACTAAAATACTCCATGTATTTGCCTGATAAGAGGATTCCAATGTTCTTTAGTGGCGAGGAAATGAAGAAAGCCTTTACGTGGGATGAAATTAGCACATCTGCTCCTATCTCCAGCCCTGCCCCTAAGGACCCAGCGTGAGTGTCACATCTGGGTCACAGTGAGCAGGATCTGATGTGCCTGCAGCCAAACACAGCTGGCCTAAGTGTGAGGACAACAGCAAGGAGCCACAACCGTCTGCTTCACTCCAGACTTGCAAGCAATGCTTGCACTTCTCATTCGTATCAAAATCTCCCGCCCAAAATGCATCTGTGGTGGTAGTTTCACATGCCTTCATGCTGACTGCCTACAAGATCCTTTTTTCCCCCTTCACTTCAATAAAACGAGAGGGAAAAAATTAAAGTAAAATTCCTTCAAAGACTAGAACCAAAACAAATTGAAAAAAAGCCCCAAAGCCTAACACTTTTCAGTAGCAAGTGCATACTATACTACTCATCACTCATGAGGCAATTTAAAAGAGGTGACCAGTGGCATGCAAGGATTTTCCCTATATCTATTTATTGACTTCAGTTACCCAAAGATCAACGCTAGCTCATTACATACTTCTAAAAAAGTTCTGGAGGATTTAATTAAAATAATTAATACTCTCCTGCATATTAACATCCTGTATTTTACAAGAACAGTAATACTTTCTTGTTTCCATACAACCTCAGGCAATAAGTCTAAACAAAGTAGCATAAATATACTTCACTGCTCTTTCAATCTGTTCAAAACAATGACAAGGGAACTATGTACTGGGAAAAATTGTTCTACCTTTATCACATTCATATGCTTTTGCTCCAAAGTCCAGCCATAAAGACAGCATTCTTGGCATTGACTGATAGATGAATTGGTTTCCATACTGTAGAGACCTGTGATTACATGTTTAAATCAAAGTATGTTAATGACATATATTAGAAGTAATACAAATTTTACATCCTTAATTGTTTAATATTCCATTCTAACTTTAGAAATTTATGTCAGCATTTTAATGCATCTGCAAGAACCGAAAATATATAAAGGGTTTGTTTTTATTACTCAAAACTACAGGTGAAATAATTAACTGTCTGACAAAAGAGAGACAGTTAGTTAGAAGGAAAATTCATTAGGTATGAAAACAAAAAGGAAGCATGCAGTATTTTGTTTTACAATGCTACATAAAAATTTGAGTCAGTCTGAACTGGTGAAAGACTATATTCCTGTAGAAATGTTTTGTCCCATTATAATAGTCATCCTTTTATAGAAACTAAGCAAAGTTCCCCTCTAACCTCCCAAAGTGATGAACTATGTATCTAATCAGATCTCCTTGTTTTTCCATCTTGTTGTCAGTTACCATCGGCATTAATTTATCGTAGTATTTTGCAAGATAAAAATGTCCATCTTCCCATTCTGGCAAGAAAACAGTAACATCCTGCAAGAAAATCAAAATGAGATAATTACTTTGAGAGGACGCTAACTTAAAAAAAACAACAAAAAAAATTATTCTCAAGAAATAAGAATCTTTTTTTAGCTACACTGTGCAAAGTATGTACAAAAGAAGTATTAATTGTTAACTCTGACTCCAAAAACTCTAATTTTGACTCAAGATAAGTGCCTCTACAAACTAGAAGTCTGCTTTTAAAATACCCTCTGGATTTGGAGGCAGCACAATAATTCAAAATAGGATGATGTAAGATCCTGAACTAGGAAAGATCATATTTTAATTAAAATAAGGTTCCTGATACTAATAAACTCAGTACTGAGTTTCTTAGAGCTTTTTGAAAAGTGAAACAGCAGGATGTTAACAGTTGGATTCAATGATATTTCTGACCTAAATGAATCTTGATTCCACATTTTTCACATTTCTGTTTTCCTTCTAAATCATGCTGTTTAAAAGAAAAACAAAAAATTGTATGATTTATATTGGAATAGAAGTAACTTGGTGTGAGGCACATCCCTTCTCTAATAACACTGGCTTCCTTCCTGTGCCAATACTTACACATTAGAGGGTACTGAGTGTTAGTGTTTTCATAGAATCCACTGAAATGTCATTTGTTTCCATTATTGCAACCTTCATTTGATATATTTACATTTTTCTCTACATGACTGTTACAGAATTATGTTATTTGGTAAGACAGCAGTAACTAACAGTATCAAATGCCAAAACTTGGACAGGAGACATGCTGCTTTTAAGGTAGCATAGACATCGGCATCTACTGGTTTAGTAGGCAATACCAATCAATGCCAAGAAGTATTTCACAGGTATCACGAGATAAAGCATGCAGCACTGTGTTGTTCAAGAAGAACATACCAGTTGTCCCTTTTCCTAGTTCTTCAGAGACTGGAACCATATTTAAAGCACAGTTACAAGTCACTACCAGAGAGAGAAATAACACTGAAGAGTAGTGCAATGT
The DNA here is from genome assembly GCA_013400915.1 of Pardalotus punctatus. Classification (NCBI taxonomy): domain Eukaryota; kingdom Metazoa; phylum Chordata; class Aves; order Passeriformes; family Pardalotidae; genus Pardalotus; species Pardalotus punctatus. The sequence continues at coordinate 132,320 of VZTX01006391.1, read as the reverse complement.
ATCACCAAGTCAACTCTGTATTTGGAGCAGTCCACATTTTGGTGAGGAATTCTAATCTGTGCAAGCATGAGAAAAAAGCCATGCTTCTGTAATTTGTTTATTTTAAAAGAATGAAATGAAGTATTTGTAGCTGTCACTGATGGAAACTAGACTTTTCTGTACTGATGTGTTACATTAAACCTAGCTAAGACAGTTAAATCTTTACAAGAACTGCTCCCCTCCTACACACTGAAACACCATTTAATCCCATTTATGTCATACTCGGTTGACATCATCAGGAGCATAACGACAGCTTACTTAGGGAATCCATTATTATTCAAAGCTCCTGCCTTGTTAACAGCAGTATTCCAAGTTACCTTATACTTTTTCATCACTGCATTGCTTTCAAAGTTAGCAGTTTCTTCCATAAATCTGCCCACTAACAGCATTGCCCGACCATGGATGAGCTGATTTTTGCTATTGCAGGGTGCTTTATTTTCAGGGAAACATAACTCAACTCCCTTCTGGAGAACAATTAATGCTTCATGAACCTCACCCTAAGGGAAAGACAGAAAACATTTTATATACCTTAAATAAGAGAAATGCAAAACTTCCAGTTAATAACTTAGAGTTGTTACTAAGGCAAAGCTATGTCCCCAAGTGTGTTCTAGGCCACTCTGGCTGTGATAACTTAATATTACTGACTTCAAATGCTTTTTGCATTTCCTTACTATCTCAGCATTGTTGTGCCTTCAGGTGCACCACAATAATTGCTCTCATGTTTGCTGCCTACCGCTATTAGTTAAAAGGAAACAAATTAGGGAGAGGTTTACTATTAAGATCATTTAAATTTGCCTGGGCTGCTTTGACAGAGGCAGGTAATCCACCAGTTTTATACAAAGCTGCCAGAAAGGTCAATGGATAACAGAACAGGGCAGCTGCAGGACTATTAACCAGTGTGTTGATAGTCCCAAATGACGTATCTTGTTTTACATATGCTCATGGTGTGCCATTCTTTTCTTGAAGAAAATTAAAAATACTATTTTTTTGCATGTAAGAAAATAAATTCCATTTTTGTTTTCCTTACCTTGGACCAGAGCCACTTTGCTCTTTCTACATAAAGTTCTGAGAGCGTCGATTCCCCAGCATTCAGAAGAGCATTATAGGCAGTCTGGTGATGACCAGCTTTCCTTGCAACTCTGGCACTCTGGAGCCAACACTGACCCACAAGCTCACTGTAATCCTGGCTGCAGAGACAGTTGTGCAGAAAATGAAACATTTCTATTATGAATGCTACTTGAAAACCTGAACTAAATATCACAATGTGTTAAAACACAAGTTGAATTTCTCAGTAAGTTATATACTATATAACAATAATTTAAAACTATTTTAATACATTTGTTTCACCTTTTTTTCCATTTAGGCCTAGAAACAAATTTGCTTTTTCCTTGTTTCTTGCATCTCTTTCCTACAGACACCACTTTTTCTCCCTATTTTGAAGGTACATAACATTGGAGAACTACTTTTGCCTACAACAGATATCCAGAGTTTTATCTTCCCTCTTCTAACATATATACAAAAACCCAGAGTATTACTTAGAATACAACATAGACAAGAAACAGTCATGTCCTCACCTTTTACTGAGACTAAGCAAAGCCCTTCTCAGTGCTAAAATGGGTTCTTTTGCTCTGTAAGAGTTTTGGGTCATTTCAATACGAGCACACCAATTCAGGGAATCTCTGCTGTGGTCACCATCTGGTTGCTGAAACATTGGCCCAATGCTATGTTCCAACTCACACAGCATATGCAACCTGTGTTAGCAAAGTAAAGGCAAAAAATTGTTGAAAATTGATTGCAGTTTGAGATACATGCAAATTTTACAAAGTTTTTGCCATTTTCTTTCTAAAAGCTGGCTCTGTAAACAATGCTACCCAACAAGATTTCTTCTAAAAGAAAAAAATGCAGCAAAACCACGCACACAAAATTAAGGATTTACAAACTGAATAGTTATTTCCTCAATACTCCTTTGTCAAGCTGCTGAACACAGAGACAATGTATATCACTTGGAGAGGAAACCTATCTTTAGAAAGATTATTTCTATCCATTACTTTCAGCAATAATTCTTAAAAAGTCTGATATTTTTAATAATTCCCATTTTAAACACAATATACTTTTACTTAAAGTTATTCTATTTATTTTAAAGTACCGCTACTGTTATTATCAGTCACTGTCAAAGCTGAGTGGTTGTAAATGCCCCAGTTCTCACTGGCAGAACCCAAATGTGGTGGGTACACCTGACAGAGAAACAGTGACACTTGGAACGCTTCCAAGTAGCCTGGGCCAATGGCTAAAGCAAACTACTTTGAAACAAACTTCATTTCCTAAACAACACTGCAGAAATTACCAAGAGAAAATAGAATTAAGAAGTAACTAAAACCCACACTTCAACTGGCGTCAGGCAATGTCTTCCCATAAGGATGCATTCACAGTGCAGAGGAACTATTAGGTCCTTTTACTAAAAAAGCACTGCTCACTTTTTAGTCTACTATGGCCAACTTAAAAGTTTATTAATTAAAAAAAAAGCAAAACTACTCAAAGGGATGGAGTTTCAATTCTTACTGCTCTTTCTTGATGAAAAAGAGAGTGCTTTCCAGCCTCCATACAGATCAAACGCAATGCTCTTTAAGTTAATGGAGCTACTGGCCTATTTGTACTACTTCAAGCATGGAATTAAATTGCTAATCTTTATTACCTGATGTTTCCATTAACTTGCTAGCTGATTTTGAAAGACTATACCCTGTCATCTTATTGTGAATGTTTTTCATGGGGGATAAATATAAATTCCCAATTAAGGTTTTCAACTGGATGAATATAAAATAAAAAAAAAGGTGACAAAAAATGCACATCAGTATCATTCACTGTGGAAATGCAAAATTCTTGCTGCTGCACATGTGGTTATGTGATTTCTGAATTTGAAAACAGTGATATGAAAATGAGATACCTGATAATGTGTTCATATCCTCGCTGGTAGGATCCTCTTTCAAAGCTTGCTGCTGAAAGGGGCACAATCTGTTCTGCTCGAACAACCTTGAGTGTCTCATAAAAAGCGGCTTCATTTTTCTTCTTGGCTGCTAATAATAAATGTCCCAGTCTGACACTCCAAGTAGTGGATTTCACATCTTTGGGGAAAAAAAAGAAGACTGCTTATTTAAGTAGCTTAACCTGAACATGCTAATTTGTTTTAACATACATACTACTTAATACTACTGGAAAAAAAACATTTTCTCAGAACTTATTAATTGAATGTTAGTAACACTGTATAATTCAACTCCACAATCGACTCAGCCAAACAGACCCAAAAGAGACATGTGCTTGAAACTTCTACTCAAAGACTATAGAGGTTAAAATCAAATACAGTTACAAAATCAAAAAGACAGTAAGAACCAACCTTCCTACCAGTAAAATCCAAGACAAATGACAATAGCTGTCCCTTCATTCAAGGTGATTAAACTAAAACATACAATTGGTCAGAAATGCAATGAAGTGTTAATACTTTTATATAATGATAACTTACCTGAAGCCAAATAATTTTCCAGTAAATCCCATTGTGACAGTTTCCAGGCTGCTTCCACTCTGTAAGTGTTCAGTTCAGAAATCCATTCTGACCTATTAGAAGAAAAAAAAATGCAATAAAACTTTTGCTGTGTCCTCTCAGTATGTCAATCCTACATTAATCTCTCTATAAAACTTCCCTTACTTGAAAAGAAGCAAGATCAGCTTGCTTCTAATGAAAGTCAGTAAAACCGATAACATCACTGATAACAAGTAAGAGCTGTACAACACGATCCCACAAACACAATCTCCGAGCAGTGTATTTAACTTCTGGCACACATCAAAACCCACCATCTTTCAATCCATTTATTCTATTAGATTACAGAATACCAGTGCAATCAGTAACAAGGGAAACAATGAAAAGATTTTATCTAAGAAATTAAAGCACATACCAACACTGCACACAGTGCAGACAAGGACTACAAAAATTTCTGGACTTCTTGAAATAAATAATTTATAGATAAAGCATTCAAAGTTTTCTAGCTTCACATAGCTAATTAGTTACAGTCAATAAGCCTCAAATGTTTGATGATGAGCAGAAACAGCTACTGAGACAGAGATTTATACCAAAGATTCCTATTATTCAAATAAACTGCTTACAGTACCTGTTTGCAAGCACTCCATTGACCTGAGTAATGACAGTAGATAACTGACCAAGGCCTAACATGGACTTCACTACACCATGATAGTGAATAATCTAGAAATAGGGAAAAAAACCAAAAAACAAAACAACAAATGAAAACCTCACACATACACACTAAATTAAATTCATGGCAGCCTGAAGGTGGAATATGCCCATTTGGGTGCTTTTTAGAACATGAAAAGGTATAACTAATTGCACCATAAGGTAAATGACCATTCAAAAAATCCAGTAAAAGATTTGTTTCAGTTAATAAGATACTTCCAATAGTAACAATTATTTAGCAACTGCCAGGACAAACACTTAGATTCCTATTTTACTTAAATATTCTGAAGTTTTTTTGCCTTAGTCTTCCATGAACTAGTAAGATTAAAAACAGTATATATTAAAAAATAAAAAAAATTTGTTCTTTATTTACCTGATCAGGTTCCAGCTGGATAGCCCTATCATAGCAGGCTGTTGCATCTCTTAACAAGCCAATACTTTCATGTTCAAGGATTTGTTCTTTGAGAGATGGCTCTGCTTTCCGAATGGCGCTCACCCCTGCCACTCCATCTGGCTCGTGCATAGCAGCATACAACTTCTGTACTCAAACAGAATGGGCAAGAACGTCAAAAACAACAGGAATTTATTTCGGAGAGGATGTGCAGAACCATGCAACTTCTTGAACATGGAGCACACACTGCTATGTAGGACTTGGTGGCAACAAACTTTGATGCAAGATGTCAGTTTTGCCAGGCTCCCTGCAAAGCTGAGCCCTTTTGCTTCGCATCAGTAACACACATGATCTCATACTACAGACATAGTAACAAACACATGAAGTTACCTGAAACCATCCATATAAAGAGCAAAATAAATACTCTATTATTACAGGATAGTACAGAGATGCAGATTACTACAGGTGAAAAAACAACATACTAAGTTTTTCAAATTTGAAATGTCACTGAGGAATATAAGCCATAAGGAACCACAAACCGGATGATCCAACAGGTTAAAATACTTCTTTAAACTAATTTATATAATTTACAACACCTTTAGCATTGGCTCTTTTTCTACTTTAGAATAAGCCACCTGGAATATCTTCAAATCTGCTTCAGCTTTTTCATTTGTTATTACACTTAGCTGTTTTCTGACAAAAGGCACAGAGCCAACTTCAAAGCAACAAATGATATACTACTGACAAACCCACATTTAATTATTTTCAGGATTTTACAATCTTTTATTATACACTAGAAAGCTACCAATTCCTTTTCATAGAAAAAGCATGCCAAGCAAGAGAAAGTACTAAATATTGCTGAAACACAGATGACTAAACACCTGTATCCAACAGCAAGTGCCCAAGTAAGTATTTTCTTCTTCCCATCACAAAGAAGAATTCAACCAAGATTTAGTCATCATAGACATTTTAATTTTAAAATAAAAACCAAAAACCAGAAAGAACTTCAGAACCTGAAGAAATCCAAGATGTTCCTGAATATTTTGCTTCTTCTCTGTGATAAATGATTCAAAGTGCATTACAGCCCTCGTGTAAGCCTTGGAGCGAAAGGAGGCCACAGCCAGTGTATCCTGAGGAATGAGGTCTAGAAAACGCGTCACATTTTGATATTCTCCGTAGTCCTCACTTGATGCTATTGGAAAAAAGACATATTAAAAAGTCTGTCAACTGAGGTTCCATTTATAAGAATTATCTTACACATCAAAATTGAATTAACTCATTTAACAATTTACTGAGATAGCTGTACTAATTTAAGAACATGGTTTCTGTCAACAATAAATTTAAAACAATTCTGGTGAACTTCCTACATCTTGAAAGACAGTACAGAATATAATTTATAATATAATATAATATTGTATTCAGTTAAACGGAATGTTTAGAAAACTATCAAGAAGTCAATATTTAATTGTTTAAATTTTAAATCTGTATTTCTTGTAACAGGCATTCAGAACAATGCATTTGGGGTGGGAGAAGTGGAAATCAATATATTAAGAAATCATAAAACCAATTACGTATTACACTAATACAGCATTTGTAAATGGTCATAATGTGAAGCTGCAAATGTAAATAAAATACTTCTTTGAAGAATGTAAATGCCATTTTAAAGAAAATAAGCATCACTCACTTTTTAGATCACTTCTGTCTTTGCTAGACTTGCCAGTATTTTTCTCAGCAATGAGTACTTGAAACTTATGTCTAGCCCACTGAGTGAGATGATCAAGCATGGAGAACACTGTCTGTGTGCTGAGCTGACTTAAATCAGATGCACTGTCTTCGAGTCTCCTGGTGGACTGGTCATCGTGTTTCAGAACAGCCATAATCTCCATGTAAACCTACACAAACAAAGGTAAAAGACACAAGTGTCATACCAGCAGCAAAATAGTATGGAACAGCAATTAACACAAAAGTAAAACTAAAATACTAAATATTTTAAATGTATATTTTAATAATTTGGGGTTTATTATCATGACCTTGTTGTCCCACAATCTCCAGAAGAAGACTGTGCTACCAAGTAGCAGCTTGGAGATTCTATACAGGGAGAAAGCTTTCAGGTGCAAGACACAACAAATGCTACTACACTTCTTCTAGAAATACAGTAAGTCAAGGTTTCATAAGAGCAAAGTTATCTATCGGTTACTCGATCACAGATGGACTTTTTTTGCTTACATTTAAGTAAATGCCATGACAAAACACCTGTTTGTTTTAGTCCACACAATATGAGTTAACATACATAACAGATGCTTATTGTGGATGTACTTGTTCACAGCAGAAAAATCATCATGTGTCTCTATACACCCACAATGTTTAAACACAGATATTTTAGCTGTGAAATTTCAAATTAATGGAATATAAGTTATACTTTTCAGTATCTTGTAATTCCTTTGTTTCACCCAGTACATGCATAGAAAAGAGCTCCTGCAAACTTGCATCTCTCTGTACACACATGTGCTGCTCACAGCAGCACATGGCCACATGTGCTGACAGCTCAAGCAAACTGAAGCAAAGCAGGATGACTCTTCTCTCCCACCCCTGCTTTGCTACAACACATCTATGAGTCCTGCTCCACGTGAATCTGGTAGCTAAACCGTTTATCCACTTCAACTGTAATTGTATGCACAGGAGAGGAAAAAATTGTGGGTCTAAAATCTTGCAATTAGACATGTTCAGTTTACTGGCTGTTTGTGTTGCATGTTTCCTTTTGGTACCACTGCAGCTCTTGATGTTACTGGAGTTGTAACTTCATAATCTCTCTTCCTAGGTACAAATGAGGAAATAGATGGAAATCCACAGAAAAGCAGTTCCAACACAAACTCATATGAGTATATTTAAAACCCTGTCCAGAAAATTCAATTATTAATACAAACAAAGGAGTTTAACACCTAAACAATTTATTCATGTAGGCCTACAGTAATTCTGCAGAGCTGAGCAGGTCTGAGGAAGAACATCTCCTTATTCTTCCTATGAAAAACACTGCCATCTTACACATCTCACCTCTTGTTGATCCTCTTGACTGCATCCCAACAAAACATAGACAAGGATATGTGGAAGCAGATAAATTGTCACTTTATAGTCATTTTTCATCATAATACTGCAGCAATCAAAAACTTTTCTGGCAAGATCGTGCCGTACCTATAGAAAAACAGTATTTCCAGGAAAAGCATCGTTACAAAAGTGCGAATACATGAATAATTAATAGATTTCCTTTTGTTGACAAATACAAATTCTAGTCCACCAAATCATTTTAACATGCCTGCTTCCTACAGAAAGTTCATCAGACTTAAACCTGGGACAGTGATGCCAGATGGCAGCTGCTATTACATGTAGCAACTGCTGATAGCACAAAAAGATGTTTCACACCATTGTGAACACTTGCACTGCCTACAGAAAAATCCTTAAGGCTGAGAGTCTACCACTACACTCAGCTTGTCTTCTGCCCTTAAAAGCCTGCAGAAAGTAGGAAATTATGAAGACATTCAATTCTTCTCTGTCTGAAAGAGGCCAATGTACTTACTGAGCTATTGTAATTCAATTCACTTCTTACAGCGGTTGATTTGGAAGTAAAATTTTCAGTGGGTCACTTAGATATGGGAAAGGGAAAGAAGAAGAGACAAGTACTTTTTATATACTGGGACTCTGGAGCTACAGGGAAATCTTTCCAAAACTGAGAAGGTAAATCCAGAAGCATTTCAGATATTCTCAAGAATTTGTCAGTGCCTTCAGTTTTAAAAGAGTCTCTGGACAAAGGCAAGTTTCCTTGACTTTCAGTTTTGACACTGCCTGCGCAGCCTTGCCAAGAAGCAGTGCTGGGGAAGGGAGGGCTGCAGTATCCTGCCGAAGAAGCAGGGAAGTCCTTGAAGAGTCTGTAGCCAAGAGACATATTCTGCCACCCACCCCTGACCTGCAGAAACCAAAATGCGGTTCAAGAACGGCGCTGCGCAGAGCATTACAGAAAACAGATCTATTCTCTTACCTTTGTTATAAGGTAACCTGCCCAAGTTGCTGACCATTCTGCAAAATTATCACCTAATTTACTTAAGTAAATTGGCTTCTTCACCTTAGACCAATTTACAGCCTTCTGATAGCTCTTGTACCTGTAATTTTAAAACACCCATTTAATAAAGCTAACTTTTTATTTAATAGAATAAACAATAGCACATTGTTAGCTATGAAATTCTCTCAGAAAAATATGAAGTTCCTCAATCTTATAAAATATTAATTCTTCTGAATCTTTAAAAATAGAATAAAAAAACCTACTTCCAGTAGTCAACATCTTATATTCTAGAGTTTCTTAAAATAACATATGAAATAAAAATTCTCACAACATGTTAGGTTGTTTGTAAGCACATTTTAAAGTGCTATTCGTATCAATTTTAAGAAATACAGTTTGATAAATATTTTAATACTATGTTCTTGACAGGAAAAACCCAGAACATACATGAAAGCCAAGAAAGGCCCAAAAGTCTGTTTTCTAAAAACATAAAGCTTATCACAGGTGAGCATGACTGTCTTTATGAGGAAATAGAGAGGAAACATTGATTATTTCAAGTTAAGGCACAAATGTAATTTGAAGTTTCATTTTGTTGAATAAAACATAAAAATTATGTGAAGAAAAAGTCAAATTAAAACTAAATGAGCGCCTCCTACTTCTATAAAAGGTAGCAGTAATAACACATTAATAGATTTGAGTACAGGAGAAAGAAAACAAACAAAAACTTCAAAACATTGTATAAACCAATGCTCTAAGGACAAACGACCAGACCTGGGCAAACTATGAGCTCTGAGTTTTGCTTATTTGATTTAGAGAGAATTACATTCAAGTAAGTGCTAATTCAGCTTTTTGTAAAAAGATCTAATTTCAATTTTGTATATAGACATATCACTCTTCCCAGAAGAGTGACAGTTACAAAACCATATGACCTTAATACTAGCCTGGAGAAAAAAACATTTAGATTTGTAATGAAAAGACATGGCTTAAGTTTTCATATACCGTGTGTTTAAGTGAGGTTCCAAGATCTCCTGCACATGCTCAGGAAATCTCCTCCAAAGCCTGGAGCCAGGGCAGTCAGTGTTTGTCTCTCTACAGTCATAGATGGACAGTAACTCCTGGAAAGTCATGGTTTACACCACCAAGTTAGCACTGAGAATTTTCATGACCACAGTACAAAACCCTGGCTACCTGATCTTACAGGTCTTTTCCAACCTGAATGATTCTATGATAAATAGAAAACCAAAACCCCTCATCCACTAAATCAAACCAGCACAAAAGACTAGAGCCTGAAAATAAGGGTACACTCAGTTGCTTCTTAGCAGAAACCATCTCAGGAATACTGACTGCTTTTCATTGCTGTCTGTGGAACCTCAACGAATTCGAAGTCACTCTCAGGATCACTCCTTGAATCCCTATATATGGACTGCTAGTTACCTCTAAGGCCTCAGATATCTCCTCAAATATTGTGACACAAAAGCAAACGAATTTATCTTTATTTGACAACTCCCCAGAATTTTAAGTGTACCTTCTGATTTAAAGCTGTATAGGATGAAGTTTCAAATACTGAAAACACACACTTCGAAATGAACGTTTATATTGCATAATTTTAAGTTCAGTGTTACAGAAAATAATTTGTGAAACAAAAGTAGGATCTAATCACGTGTCTTACCTGAATCGCATATGCTGCAGAATCCTGAGCACGAACATTATCAGCATAAGCGAGGAATGCTCTGGTCAGTTCCATTAATAATCCATAGGCAAAATTTGGATCTTCCACTCCAGCCTTAATCACAAACAGAACGCCAGTTTTATTAAAACAGAGCAATAGCTGTATATTTAATCACTTCAAAGATTGACACTAAACTGTTTTAGGTGAGACAGCAGGTACAGATTTTCACAGGGTCTAGAGATAATAACGTTTCCTACTCCCACAGACTTTTAAAAGACCCTGAACAAAACACTACTGCAACTACTCTTACCACAAATGTAAAACGTTTTCCTTGAGTTTCACTTGTTGAAAAATCGAGCCTGCCAGGGTCTATGGCTCCCAGTTCACCTAAACACTCTCCACAGAGCAGTCGAGCTTGAGAATTTGCATCCTGGCAGCCGATGAGAAGCACAGTCACCAGCTGGGAGATGACTGGCTCTACAGTTTCACTGTCTGTTACATACTTGATCAATTTTTCCTAGGAAGTTGGATAACAAAGACAAGTTACTCTACAACCATGTTTATGGTAAATAATCTCAGAAATTTTCAATCTGTAACTCACTTCCAATTTCATTTAGCCATGACTTCAGATTAGTGATTAAAATACTGCCTTATTGTAACTATAGTCCAATTGCACGAATCTGCTTCTCGCCCTAGGAAGGACTAAACAAATTAATGAGGGATTTGGGCCTCAGTTACTAATGCTGCCACGGCCAATATTGTACTTCAGTATCATACACCTCTCTAATAATTTCATTTCCTTTCTTTGTCTTCTTTTCTGCAGTATCTTTTTCACTTTATCCCTTTCCTTATATGTTCAAATACTTCCTTTCAATATCTTTCATGCAGCTGTCGTCATATCTTCTGGGTTTGCTGCCATTTGTATTCTTAATATTTGCCATTTCTTGCCCATTTCTTCACTTGCAAGTCCTACAAAGCCCAGGGTTTCAAGCCCTTTAATCAATGCACATCATTTTAATTGGGTGCCTTTCTTCTTTGTTTTGGCCCAGCTTTTATTTCTTAGTTTCACATTTAGTCCAAACACAGAAAAAAATCAAGATGTTTGCCATTTTTATGCTTAATGAAAATTGAAATCACAGCCAACATAACAGAGCAAATAGCTCCACAAGCTGTGGAACTAATTAAGTTTGATTTGCCTCAATTATTTTGCTAGACTTCTAACTAAACAAGACATGGCAGGATTTTTCTGACCTGAGCCGCAAGAATTGCTGTTTGGCCAGTAGTATACACAATGACTGTTTGTTCTTTTAGCTAGATTTTTTAAAAATTTCTGGCTAAAGAGTGTCCCACAGTCTTACAGCTACTAAGGGTACAGATTTATTACTTTTTCTAATGGGTCACATACACTCTCTGGCCTAATAACCACACAGATTTGTAAAGCAATCTTCAATCTGTACAAGGCTATAAAACTTAATTGAATATGATCAATGGATTCAAATTTTTGAGGGTGGAAGACAAAGAAGGAAGAGAAAAAAAATGAAGGTGTGACGTGGTCAAACACATCTTAAATTCTTTCAGACATTGCACACACACACATGCTTGCTTGCTTTTATGTAATTAGGCTCCTGATGCAAAAGCCATACATGTCTAAACAGAGAATAAGCTCACATAACAGATTGCTGAAATAGACTTCTTACATATATCTTTCCTCAGAGTTGAAGAAAAAGAAAAAAAAGAGGTACACTAGCCTTTCTGAATCAGCATCACAAAGACTTGAAGGATTTGAAAGTCCACCTGCATAGAGGTGTCATGAAAAAAGAGTCCATTTTCCCCATTATATGAAGAAACAGCTTAATAAACTCAGGAGAATAACACAGCTCAAGTGAACACCCCGTAACAATAAGGAGTTTTAGACTGTTGGTCCAGATGCTAATTTGATTTGTTTTCAGTTCTGCTGAAGGAGGTTTTCTGTACCTGGTTTCTATACAACGTGTCTTTCAGGCTGGTAAGGGCATGAATCCGAACATCCACATTCTCATGCTGAATAGCTCTCATAGACAGCTGCAGCGCTGTCTGCAAGTCCGTGCTTTTGGAGGATTCCTGAACAACACATGACATAAGAAGTTCAAGCTAAGTATAACAGGAATATGACTCAACTGCATCTCAAAGAACACAAGTAAGAACACATTTCTTTTTGCCTACATTCTCACCTATATCCATATACCATTGTCTTCCTATCTATGTTTTAAAAAAAAGTTTTCCTCAGAAAGGTGCTATATTTCACTTTTGGGGAAATATAATGATGGTGTAAATAAAAATTATAAAATCAGAAGAAAATGCTTTGCCTTACACCTATCTAAAAGCAAATTAATTTCTCCTTTTTTTGTTGCCTCATTCCCACAAAAGAATTGCTACTTCCCATCTATTACCTAATCATTCTGAGGGCAAGGGAAAGAAATGGACCACAGAGAACTCCTAAAAAGAAGCAGCCTTTGCTCCCTGTAAAGAGAATATGGAAAAGGGATCAAATGGAAAGGAGCTTCTCCTGTAACACAATCATTGCCATAGCTAAAAGTGCTAACTAACTTCTAACCTTATCATCTCTCCATAAAAGAGATGAAAAGTCAGGGTGGAGGAGATGCTACAGAAACAAGGATGTTCATTACTTTTGTGCATTGCAGGCATAGTTTGAAGTGCTGGAGGCAGATAAATACTATTTCCACTTAACAATAAACTTTACATGTTTTCCTCAGTTGTCATTAATTCATTTGATGCATTAAAGCCAACCAAATAAATAAAAAAAAGAAGCTATACCTTTCTGTATTCCTGAAGGACAACCTGAACTTCTTTTAGTTCAGGAAGGTCAGGCAGAAAATATATTTCATGTAGAAAGTCTCGTACTGCATCCCTAATAGTTATGAAAAAAATATTGCAAAAAATATGGCAAACATTAGTTGAATCAGAAACACCTTCAAAAAAGCTAAGTCATGAGAATTAAAGTATTTTGTATTAAACTTCGATTTTATTTTCAGTTGGTGTGACCATTTGAAGGGAATGTGTGAAATCTTAACATAATAATCTGTGCACTTCATAATTATACCTCTAATTTTTGAAGGAAACAAAAAACCACATTTCCTCCCCATTTTCAACTCTGCACACTTAGCACTATCTTAGAGCAAATGCTAGCAATCATCATTAATTTGCAGAGGGAAGTCATCTGCCATACCAGCAGAAAAAACACACTCAAGGAAAGCTGGCAGGGTTCAGGGTCTGAATGGGCTGTAACTTGGCCACAGCATCATACATTTTTATAAGGACAATATAAAAACACCTTTTCAGATAAGGCCATCATTTGTCACATTTCAAGAACTCAACACAATTTAGAGGGAGGGAATTTCAGAGAACAACAATTATTTAGCAGAAAAACAAGTTTTCTCATCTCAGTGTTGGATGACTTGAATTGAGGGTTATCCTCATTCCTATTACAGGATTCAATCCACGTAACTGAAATATTTTGTGCAGTACCTGTTCTCCACTATGAGGAAGTGGAATATGGCTGTGGTTTCCTTGGGTTGGATATGTATAAGGGGCAATAACACCACTATCACATGGCTGAGCAAGGAGCCAAGGTAGGAATGGTCCAGACTTCGAACAAAACAATCCCAGGCTCTAAACAAGAAAAGACAACTTAATCAATGATTCTCTTCTGCAGAAAACCTTTTAGGTGAGTCATGAGAAGCATTTTAAGCTATTTCAGCACATGGTTTAGATCACTGCCCAGAACAAAACAAAACAGTGTATTTAAGGACAGAAATCAAAGATGTCATTTCAGGTACACCATCAGTTCACCTGCAACACAGTTCTGGGAAGTCATCCTTGTATCTCAGAGCTGTTCTCAGCGTGGTCATCATCTTCACCCTGACTGAACTGATGTGTTTGGGACCCATGAGCTTCATTAAAGACCTCAGACTATTTAAAGCCTAGCCATAGAGAAAAGTCATTTTAGTGTATTAGATACTCAGTAAAACATGTAGAAGCCATATTTTCTATTAAAATCAGGCTACCCTTCCTTAAGAAATCATACCCTAAGACATCAAAATCAGTTTAATGTTTTAATAAAGAATTCAGGTTTAGAAAGAAGAGAATGAAAGTGAATCTCTAATGACAGGATTGTAACAAAACCCCACATTATTTAGGCTGTTGACAGATTGATGAGGGAAGAACTGTGGACACCAAACGAGTTAAAGACTATAGATGTCTATTATAAGACATGATTAATTATATATCCAAAGCTGAAAAGAGAAGGCTTAGGAAATACAGAGAAAATAAACTTGCATTTAAAAGAAAAGACAAACCAAGAAAACCCCAACAGAATTGACATACAACTTCTCACAGGAGTAACTGGCAAGCACCAGGGAACAGGTAATAGCTCAGCTGTCACTGAAAGACGGGAGAGAAACACTGAGATGCAGGAGGTATTTCAGTCACAGTAACACTACACCAAACAAGGCAGCAAAATGTCCAGCATGACAGATCGGTAACACAGGAAAAAACCTGAGCTTGAGAAGAGGTCATGCAAGGGGAAACTCACCGAGAACAAAAAACAGAAGAAAAGATGGAAACAATAGCAGGGGAAGCAAAAGAAATGCTATGCAAAATAAGAAATTCAGACAGCATGAAGAAATGGGGCTATGAAAACAAGAACATTCTAGCATTAATATTTGAGAAGTAAAAAATCACCAGAGAAAACACAGTCTACCAATGTAAAGACTATATACATTCTAGAACTGAAAACTTCCTGCAGAAATCATCTACACAACCTCTGTGAGGTGGCTAAAAGGCCGATCTTGTGGTTAGAAGCACTTTCTCAGCAGAATTTACAGACTTTGTCTCAAGCTGGGAGCTCTAATTTCTCCAAATGCTCTCGACTGCATAGCTTAAAGGAGCTGTTCTGTGAGACCCAAAACTAATGAAGTCCAGTTTCCCTTGGATTTGCATCTTCTTTACTTTAGCCTTTGGTGTCCTTATAGAACCCTGGCAGTAATTCCTGCTTTCTCCCACATTCCCTCATCCTCCCACTGTTATTTGTTTCACACACTAAAAATTATACACTTGGATTCCTCCCCTATAATTACTGGTTGACTGACTTGTCACATACACCACTTCTGACTAAAATATGTAATACACTATCTGACCACTCAAGAATAGAATCAAAAACTTTTGAGCTTACACAGAAGTCCTATCCACAGTGAGACCACCAATTTCAAAAAATCATTTTGGAACCTTAGTATCTTTGACGCTTCTGTGACAGTTGCATAAGTAAGTCTGGAATACTAAAATAGTCCTTGCTTATTTTTGTTTTAATAGTAAAAATTAAGTTTACACACCATTTTTTTATCCTCAATGCCAACACTGGAACTCAGTAACTGCATATTAAAAAAAGCCAAGATACCAAGCAATTTAGGTTGTAGATAATCAGCCTGTATAGGGGAAAAAATAAAGGGTTAAAACCCAAATAATCTTACAATTAAAACATTCCTAATCCTAAGAAATTAAAACGCAGGTAGGAAAGGCTAATTCTGAAATACGAATGAGAAAAATCCCAAATACATACACTACTACTTAAGAAATAACAGTGTTAATGACAGACATCCCTATTAGGCTGTGGGTTCTGCTGGCTTTGTAGGATTGTAGGATTTGTGTGTGTGTTGTTGGTTTGTTTGGGCACTATTTGCTGTGATTTAGTTTTATTCATACTCAGTATGGACCTCCCTATTACAGGAACACTTAATATGAAATGCCAGCCTTTCCTCCACTTTTTGCCCAAAATAAGTGATATTCAGAGAATGGCAAATTGTCTTCGTTCTCATAATGGAAAAAAAAAATTACCGAAAAAACTGAACATTAATATTCTGACGTCCTTACCATTTGTTCTGGTGAGGTTATTTCTCTAGGTCCCTGATAGGGATCATCATTAGAGGCAAATGAAGCCAATATGGACAAACCATTGAAGACTTGCTGATAGTGCTCCCCGATACGCAGCAACAATTCGTTATGCAGGCCCTGGTAGTCCTGCCTCAGCAAGCTGCCCAGCTCTATCTCGGTCTCATTCTACAGCCAAACACAAACAGTAACCAAGTCTGCATTTAATCACAATGAAATTAGCACACGAAGACAGGAGGCATTGGGGTCTGGTTGATTTATTCCAGAAATCAAACAAAAAGCCTCCAACCAGCTCAGTGTTAGACAAACCAAGTTTTTAGAATTTGCTAAGGTCATAAAATATCTTGGAAACATTCCTCAGAGCCAAAAGAACTGGTTATAAATAACAAGAACAAAACTTCTGCATATACCATTTCCCAACTTATGCTTTGCTATACCTTAACTTAAAGCAGAAAGCTCACTATGCATCAATTGTTGCTTCTAATCTGCAGTGTAACAGAGCAAATGCCAATTTACCTTGAGGTAATGCAGCGCCCGCTCCAGCTCATCCTTGGTGCAGGAACAGACCAAATGAGAGAAGATGTATTTGAAGTTATTGATTAAAATCTCTCTTCGGTTCACATTCAATTGCTTTGCTATGGTTCTGATCAGAGTGGAGGCTGCAGGACTGGCCTTGGCTGCAAGATCAGGAAGTAAAACTTGCAGGGTCCGCTGGTAAATGGAGAACAACAGTTAATGGAACAAACAAACAAATCCTCCAAAACCCCACTGTTAGGGTTAGTTCCATTTGTGTCATGACCAGACTCATGTGTTGTGGTACTAAGTATGACCATACGTATGAATAGGGAAGAACTTCAATAAGATAAAAATACCTAGTAAAAATGCAGATAGAACTAATTACTTTAGGAGCTGCTTCATCTAAGCGATCTAAGAAGCATGCAAACAAAAAGTGAGCTAGCATTTTTTGTGTTCGTCCAGGTTCTCCACAAAAGGAAATTTAAAAAAGCCAACAGGCCCACACACACAACACTCGCCCAACCTATGGTTCAGCTAGAACACTGCTTACTTAACAGTTGCACATTTCCCATCTACCAACAAGAAAATACAAAGATGATTATAGGAAGCTATTTAGGCTTCCAGTAAACCAGATATCTAACCAGATCATAAAGAGCTGCATCCACAGAACTGTAGCTTTCTGGTTTTGAAATAAGAAAGTTGACACCATGTAAAAATCACACCTTACAAAGGATCCCTCCAAGTGCACCAAATCATTAATATAGATACACTTAACGAGTATTCTAGACTTTCACTCATTATCTGTCATACTTGAACTGGCACTGTAGCCCATCCCTCAAACTCCTTGATAGAACTGCTCCTCTGCATTTCAGCTCTCAGTAGCAGCAATCCCAAAGAAGTCTATATTATAACAAGCAATAATAATTAGAGGAAAACAAACTAGGTCTGTGACATTCACAGAGAAAGTGTGGATTAAAATTGAAATTCACAAGCACACACACAAAGTTTCAAAAGGACTGACCAACTTACTGAGAGAAAGCGATTTAGATCTGGAAAATCAAAAACACTGGCAATCTCAGATAACATGTCCAGAGCCATTTCTCTCTGGTGAGCAGCTGTTTCTTTCTGCAGCTCATTGCCCTGGCACGGAGCACTCAACACCAGCATCTGGCTGGAGTGCAGGGATTCCACTAGAAACTAAGCATGAAGAAATAGGTATTTAGTATTATTTTCCCCTTGTTCACTCCCTAAAATTTAATACAAGAATTTTGTCTTTCTTTGCATCTGTTTTCCTCTCCCATTTATTGCACACAGATGTATGATTATTACTTTGCAACAGAACTGGATTATCATCCACTGAATAATTACATTCAATTTTGCAACCCTGGATTCAAATATTGCATTATCAAAAAAATATTCAAAGTTAGAAAAGTCTGCTTTTGACAATTTTCTTTTAAACAGAATATTTTGTCATTAGGTAACGGGTATGACAAAAAATCTAAATCAACCATGGCAGAATTACAACCGTGTAATGCTGACTCCAATTCCAATTTGAGACCATAGTATCTTGCAGTAATAGCACTACATAATGCAAGAAACTCTATTTCAGAATGACAGTATCTAGGGAATAAATTCCAGCACCTAGGGAATAAAACAGAAGCAGCACTATACAGAGGAGATCATGACAAAGTCAAAGATTTCCCATTCCTTCCTGAATGTTTGTAGGTTTTTTCTCCTTAAAATAATTTCTTTCTTGTCCTATGAGATTTCACCTTGAGCAATACTGCAATTTTTAACCTTTAACACTATTTTCAGAATTCACACAAAGAATCCAAACACATGCACTTTCTAAACCAGCAACTCTTTTTACCTGACAGATTGGCTTCTTGTACTGACTGAAAAAAGCCTGCAGTTTTATGGCCTTGGCTGCTGCCAGGGCGCGGATTTCTGTGTACGCTGCTCCAGCCACTGAAGCTGACTTGGACAACAAGCAGTGCAACAAATGCAAGAGGGCAAATGGTACCAAATCTCCTTTTGATGCCCTTACGAAGTAAGCAGAAGAGAAAGAATTAAAAAGGCAAACTGAATGGTTGCATTAATAAAATGACTTAAGAACATGCAATTGCCATCATGCAAATGAGGCATGGTTGTATTTGCATGGCTTATCTGTACTTCCTATGACAGACAGGAGAAAATGAGGAACATTCCATAGGAATCAACAGCTCTGGACAGTTGCAATGCACTCCAGGCAAAGGCTGACTTCAAAATAAGGCATTTAATCTTACACTTGAACAAAAGGTTACTGTATCACAGACTGACACAGCTTGGCAATTTTCAAGATACTATCAAATATACCTTCCAATATCTCCTGTTGTGAGAATCAAGGTATCTTTAAGCTCATTGTTTCTTGACATTTTGGCATTTTTGTAGGCTTCTTTCATCCTTGAAACAAACAGCTGGTACATAGGAAAAAAAATAATTTCAGTGTTTGACATGACTGAAATAAAAACCATAGTAAGTTAGGAACAAAACCCAAAACCAAACATTAATTCACCTCTTTTATGAATCCTTCTTCAGAGTCTAAGGCTTCTAGTATGTTCTTTATGCAGTCGCTGAAAGCCACTCTTACATCTTTGTCTGGATCTTCCATTAGATTTAATAAAGACCCAATAAGAGTCTTCACACTGGACTCATCTGTATTAAAATCCACATGTTTGCAAAGATGAGGTATATTTTCTATAAATGCTGGGTGGCATGGTTGGAGGAGGAAAGGAAAACATATTTTTAATACTTCTTCAAAACCTACTGAAGTGCACAAAAGAGAGATGCAAACAAACCACAAAGCACACTATACCTTTTTAACCAAAAGAATAAATATTGTGAAATCAGAGAAGCTATTTAAAATTCGGATTTTATCAAGTATTACAGTTTTAGATATAGCTATAGACCAAATTTAAGCCAAGGTAGTTTAAAAAGAATGTCAGTGACAACATTAAATATCAGCAGTGATATCAACTGAAATACAACATTTCAAACACCAATACAGTTACTAAAAACCCAATACAGAATAAAAGGAATGGAGAAAGGTACAGAAATAGTGACTTAGTATCTCAGATGGAAGTGTAAAATGTTACTAAAAGCAAAGCCACATACCTAGCTTGACTGAACTGGGTGCTTTGCTCTCAAGGAGAAGAAGAAATGGCTTGAAAACATGGGCTTGCACAGAAGAGGTTTTTCCATGAGCAGAAGTCACAGTAAGGCTGCTGCACAAAATATCATGAGTAATGTCCTTAATAGCAGAGTCTGCTAAGGAAGGCTGTACATGGAATGGACCGGAAAGACAGCAAGATAACTTCCCAACTATGGCAGCACAAGCCTCCTTGACTAGCTCAGACTCATCTTTGAGTTGACTTCTGAAATGGAAACAAACATGAAGTCATTTTAATAGATGATTTATTTACCTAGAAATCTGTTTTTGTACACTGTCTGAGTTCTCTAACTATAGTGACAGTACTATCAGGACAACTTAAGGATCTGTCTCACTAAATTATCTTTGACCTTTTCAGACCACCCTCATGTTCTGTTAAATGTTTGAGGCAGCACTGGCCATGGTGAATCTGGCACGCTGCAGAGAAGAAACTGAAACTAACACAAAGGGACAGAAGACACCAAGACAGATATACAAAAGGCAGAGAAACTGCAAAGATTTTAAGAGACATATGGACAAATATGACATAAATTTCACTGACAAAGATATCTCCTTTCCCCTCCTTAATTCAAATTGGGGTCTTTAGCTAGCAAAGGAACGTGTACACTGACATGGTAAGTGAACACTATTCTGTCATACAGACATCATCATGTGCACTTACCGTGTTGATACCTTATGATTTCTGAAATTAAGATCTAGCAAATTTCATATGAAATGAACATTTATTTTTGTCCTTATACTACATTTATCATTTGCCCATTTTTCTTCTTGCACAAAGACAGAAAAGCTGCATTAATACATACAAAAGAGCTTTGGGAATCATGCTGCAGGACTGAACACTTGGTGGATGAAGCAGGAGAGAGAATCCTTTAACACAAGTAGCTCTAATTACTTCATGGGGACTTTGTAGTGCCCAGTGATAAATGGATTTTCTCCAATCCAGATGAATGTTTCTTGGGAAGAGAGACAGAAGGAACACACAGTGTGACTGAGTTTGTGGTGCTAAAGAGAAAAAACAAAGCAAATAATTATTAGATTTAAACTTTTCACACCATCAATCATCACAAGGCAAATAAAATAATATTACTTCAGAACAACCATTCCAAAGTGGAACTAGGTTTTATATACTTTAACATACTTACAGAAACTCTGTGCAGTTTTTTGGTTCAAAACTAGAGGACCAAACCCCAAAACAGATGGCTTAAAAGAAGAATCATCAGGATGGCTGTAAATCCAGGGCAGAGACAGCATTTCACATATGCTGTCAAGAATTTGATCACTCAGTGGAACTTTCACTAGAGGAAAAAACCAACAGAACAAAGCCATACTTTTCAGCTCTATAGTTTATAAAACATTTTATGTTCTTAATTTGCTACAAAATGTTATGTTTTCTATCAACAAAGACAAGTATCACTACTCCCACATGTTGATATCCTACTTTTTACACATGTAATAATAAATCATGTAGTGCTAAATCAGAATTACCTAAAAATCTCATGAAACAGATGACACAATGTAACACATGAGCAGCAGAATGAATATAACTTTGGTATCTCTGGATTTGTGTGAAGACTCTCAGGTGGAGTTTGGGATGTCTGGTAAGCTGGACTTATATTAACATTTTAGTCTTAGTAATTGAGTCTGTCCTCCATCCTACTAGTTAGTTTTAAAAAACCCAAGGAATTACTCAATATTTTTGGTATCCTTCCTGCATGCCGTATTTGCTGAAGTTGGTCACAAGCTTTAAAATCGTTGTGGGGAACAAAGATAGTAAGGTATGCTACCTCTGTGTATCTTTAAAAGAAAAGTTCCAGAAGTTTGTTCCTTTTTAATGTATTTTCAATAACCCCATGTATTCTCTTAATCAGATAAAAATCAGTAGAAGTACAGACAAAAATTAGTAGAGTATGTTCAAAAAGGAATGCAAATGAAGGTCTCTATACAGAAAATAATGCTATTTTAAATTTAGTTAACCTTTTTTGAAAGTAAGTTGGAATACTAGCACAAGATTCATAATTTCAGTACCTCTACCAAAACAGACTTAATATGATGAGATGCATTCCTAATTTACAAAATACAAGGCATGTTAATTTAAAGGATTTCTTACCTTGTGAATACAGCAATGCATCAAAAATTTTCACTATTCTGTCAATCACTTGTTGTAGATTAACAATCTGAGTAGCAGCCTCTAACAAGTTTCTGCAGACTTTCACTACTCTTGTGGTAAAATCAGAGGAAATCCACTTGAACTGTATATTCACCATTGAATCTGAGGAGCTTGGACTATTCTTACATGTATCAGAGCTACACGGATGAGACACTTCAGGCTCTTTACTGTTAAGATAGAAATCGCATCAATGCAACAAATAACATTTAATACCAACATCTTATCAGCCAAGTTACTATGAAAATGTACTACTTCAAAACATACAGGACTGATCGAATATTTATCCTGCCACACAGACAAGCATTAATCTACACAAATCATGACGAGAGTTACAAGAAACTGTTGGTCTCCTGGTTTCCCCTTGGTACCTTTACCTGGTGGAGTTTGATGGGGGAGAGCAATGAACTACGCACAGAGCAGCCAATCTCAGAATTGCAGCAATCCCTTCAACAGTCTGAAGAACATCCCCGGGCAGAATTTCTTCCTCAAGGATAGATATTAAGGATGTAGCTTTCTTAGTGATGGCATTCCACAGAGCACTCCTCAGTTTCATGTTCACAGGGCTAAGTCTGTAATTTGACCATATTAATTATTTCCCAACACATCCTTTATTTCAGAAAAGACAATCATAGCAAAAACAGAGCTAATCCATACTTGATATAGGACTAGGAAAATATCAAATGGAGCTTTATCTTAAATGTGCCCTTTGAAAGGAAAAGATTCTAACTCTGAATTTCAGTATGACTCACATCATACTTATCTGAAAGGCTATAAATTTATAACTCTACAATCCTTGGAAAGTCGTGGTAACCATAAAAAGGCAAACGTTACACCCATCTTTGAGAAAGGCAAAAAATGAGGATCCAAGGAACTACAGGCCAGTCAGCCTAACCTCAGTCCCTGGGAAGATTATGGAAAAAGTCTTCCTTGAACTCATTTCTACCTACATGAGGGACAAGGTGACTGGAAACAACAAGCATGTATTTACCATGGGCAAATCATGCCCTCGATTCCTTTCTACAGTGAGACAGGGAGCTCTGTGGAGAAAAGCGAGCTGGCTTTTCAGAAGACTTCAATTGTCTAGAAAACTGGGCTGAAAAGAACTTTATGACGGTCTGTATGACAAGCCTTGCAACTAACAAAAAAGCCCCGATGTAACAGAACAGACTGAGAGCTGACTAACTAATGAGCAGCTTTGGAGTAAATGACCTGGTGGGCTTGTGGAAAATTTGAATATTAGAGCAGTGTGACCTTGTTTCCAAGAAGGTCAACTACATCCTGGGCTGTACTCAACAGTGAAGGCTGATCACGAGCCCACACCTGGAGTGCAGCATGCCCAATTCTGAGTGCCCAAAGACAAGAAAGAGATCAACTGTTACACAAGCCCAAGATAATCAGGGAGCACAGCACAAGCAGAGGCTGAGAGAACTGGTTTTGTTCATCTGAGCACAACCTGACTAAACCAGACCTGCCTTAAGTACATCCAGTGAAATAGCACAGGTACACATGATTCTGTCACACAATGGATGCTCTCAGCTTTTGTTTTCAGTGTGTAAAAATTATAAAAATAATTTCCAGTGAACATATTAAAAACAGAGTTTCTTTAATAAAGTTGGGCTTAAAAATCACCAGTAGATTTTGATCCCTCAAAATATAATTTAGATTTCTTTCCCCAGAGGATCTTTCAAACTGGCTATTAAAAAGAACCTGCCCCAAGAGGTTGTCATTTATTATTCAATAGCCAAATTACTATAACAGTAGTTACTGAGTAAGTGTCATACATTAAAGGTGCAGGTGATTTCTTTGGATGCTTTGTGGGTAGGCTCAGTCGTTGTCTTTTCTCTGGAACTTCATCACTGTTGCTGCTCCCTCCATCAATATCAGAGCTCTCCAGCTGGTTCTGATGAAGCTCCTGAAAGATTTCTTCTGTTTGTGTTTTTAACGCTGTATAAAGTGGACTCACCAGACACTAGGATGGACAAACAGTAGAGGTACCATGATGTATGCTCTGCCTTACTTAAAGATGCGCTATTATTGCTTCTGACTTAAAATATAAAATTGCAAAGTATTATAGTAAAAAAGTTTTTTAAAACCTTTCCATTTACAAGACGAAAGCTGTAATGAACAATGAAGTTTCCTGTGTTGCTGCCAGAGAAGATGCAGCTTGTACAGCTGTTTCCCAGTTTCTGCCATAATGCCTTGCTACCAAAGCCATCAAACAGACACACAAAGTTTAACAAACAGGTAGGATACGCACATGAATGTATGGAGTAGACGGAGCATTCAGGATATTAACATATCAGCATGTCATTATCAACACTTTGTTATGGTTTTTAACCAGAAGAGGTTTTTTTTAGGTTAGACATAAGGAAGTCATGACACACTGGCACAGCTGCCCAGAGAGGTGGTGGTTGCCTCCTCCCTGGAAACAATCAAGGTCAGGCTGGGTGGGACTCTGAACCCTGATCTAGTTGAAGCTATCTCTGCTTATTGCAGGGAGTTGGACCAGATGGCCTTTAAAGGTCCCCTCCAACCCATACCATTCTTTGATTCTATTTTAATTCAAACTTCCTGTCTACCTGTCCCTAACAAACATGACTAAAAGGGTATGGTTGGAAAGTAAGAGCATCTCAATGGAAACTACTTGCAAATCTGTCCTCATGTGAGTGTACTCTGGGCCTTACTCCTATTTTATGATGATGCAGAGACAGTTGTGTCTGCATAGCTTATGAACAGTTTAATACATCTAAAAAACATAAGAGTCCAGCTACATCCAACTGATTAAAGAACTCTGACCTCTACAAACACGTGAAACAGTTGAGAAAAAAGGAGTATCAACCTAAATGTGCAACTAAAAATAGCATTTCCTAGATTTACTTCTTTGCATTGGTGTAGGGTTTTGTACATTATCTCTTTACACAAGACATTCAGTTTTAAAAATTAACCTACCTCTTGTTCTTCGTGAGTTCCGAGCACATTCACAAAAATTCCACATATGGTACTGATACGGGCTTTTCTTACTTGTAAGGCAGATTCATAGCCAGCTGGGACAAACTCCAGAAAATAATGCAGTATGTGGCAAAAAGCAGTTTTCAGCTTTTCAGACTGAAGACATCTAAACACATCCCCTTCAAACCACGAGCAGAGCTTCTCTAGCAGCATGTTCAAGTAGACAGGTTCAATATTTTTGTAAGAATCTGCTTCAAAAGGCAGCAATGTCCTCACCAACAGTAAGAGTGGTTCTCCAAAGAGTTCTGATTCCTCAGAATCCATTTCAAGTGCTGATTGCAAAATTTCAAAGAAGACTGTGAAGAAAACACTGGCCAGCTGTTCTGGAGGTCCTCCTAAATGAATTAACTTTACCACAAGCTTCATTGCCAAAGTTTTAACTTTTGGACTGCCATACTCCAACAGGGAGCAGCCTATCCCCCAGAGAAGAATATCTTGTCTTACAAAAAACATATCTGCAACAATATCTGTCAGAATAGACATTAATACGACTTCCAAACATTCTATATTGGGCATACCCAGCAGCTGTAATGGTGCCAATCTTAAATATCCCACTTTGTCACTTATATTGCTTGAAAATCTCTGCACAGTCACTGGCCAGACCAGGCCATCTCCACAGAGATGCTTCCGTGCATCTCTTTCATGCAAGATGATTAAGTCTTGAAAAAGCTGTAGCAAGTCTTTAGTTAGTGCTTCAAAAATGGAGCAACTCTTCATTTTAAACAGAAAAAGTAAAGAGCAGATGACATCACAAATGTTCTTGTGCAACGTGTTGCAGTTTGGAGCGGCAGCAATACGAAGAAGCCTTGTTATGATCCAGTTACTAAATTCTAGGACAATGAAAATAATTGTCAAAATCCATCCTGATAAATTTCCATTATCACAAGTGCTAATCCATTTACCACATTCAAAGTCTATTATCATATTCACTTATAAATTTATAATGATGAACGTACATATCTACCTTTTTCCCATTTCTGCTCTTTTAGATGATCCCACCGTTCACAAATTTAAATCCTGAAAATATCAAGCTTCAACATGAACATTTTCAACAAACTCACCAATGCAACTGCATTCAGTTTCCTCTTGATTTCCATCCACATTTACAAACATAAGTGGGGAAGATTTCATGATATGTTGAATAAAATCAAGTAACATCACAGAACTTGGCTGTGAATCTGATTTCTTAATCAGTTCCAAGGCAACTTTAAAAAAAAAAAAAAGAAGACAATGTTTAAATCAGCATTGCAATAAATCAACTTCACAAATTTTGTTCATACCTAATAAGAAAGAACTTTAAAAATATATATAAAATACTATGATATGGTATTAAACCTTCCAAATTATTATTGGAAGTACATTTTATTAATCCATGAAGATAATTTTGTACATATTGCAAACCTTCTATGTGACTCCAAACTGCATGACAAAAAATAGAAATTGCTCATTAAATATTATTAAGCCCACATGCATTAGCATGCAGTTAAAATTCTATCCAACTGTGTGACGAGTAAAGAATAGCAAATACTTAACACTTCCCTAGGGTTACTGTCTTGCTAGAGAAACAACCCTGTGAAGTGTTTCAAACCCCCAGGAAATAAAAGGTTTTAAATGGTAAATTCAGACTACTGAAGCAGAAAGTTTAACAAAACACTAAACATATCCACTGTTGCTCCATTGAAACAGGTATCTGAATTGTATCAGATTTATCCTGATCCTACAGGGATCCTATCCAGTGTTAGCTAGCACAGGAAGGAAACTATCTGAGATTCAGACCATAATTCAAATCTAAAAGACACATGTGAATATTAAGAACTGCAAGCCATATTACTCATTAACAATGACATTACATGATATTCCTGCTTTTCAATGTTGTGAGCATTTGTATTCATACACCCCCGCACCACATTCACCCCCTCCTTCTTTGAGTTGTGTGTGTATGTTTTTTTTACTTAGGGAAAACACATAACAGAAAATACTTAATCATAGATTTTATTGAAAAATAAATCATAAATGGTATTGCATTCAATTAAATATTTCTTAAAACGAGAGTTGTAATTTTTATTTTTGGCAGGAATTTCTTAAAATATAAAAGTAGAGAATTTTATATTATGGGAAAGCAATGCTTACCAACATCTACATCTGTAAGAATTCTGTCAATGAACTGGCAGAGTATTTGTCTTGGTTTCTGCACAACTGTGTTGTATTCCTCTGGACTAGCACTAAAATTAAAAGTATAATATTTTGATGTTACCAATTTTAAAGTACAAAATAATTATTTGAAGTCTATCTCAATAACTTAATATTAAACACCTTTTTTTGTTTTTTAGAAATCTTCAAAAATAAATACAAAATGATTTACTATGTTTTTTAGCATTTATTTTCTTGTTCTAGTGGCCGGCTTGTCACTCAGCAGTCAGGGCTTGTCAGGTCACACCTTCGAAACACAATTGTACCTCCGTATCAGCTCGCTGCCTACCGCAAAACAAAGCTACAGTGCTCGTGCTGCCATTGAAACTCCAGAGCCCGGCGTGCTCCAGCCCGTGTGATTCTCTGAGTGCACAGGACACACACAGCGGCAGCGCCGGGGGCTCTGAGGCCACCACGCCGCCCACAGCCGGTTTCGTTAGCGCCACCCGGGAGGGACAAACGCTGGCAGGTGGCGGGAGAAGGGACGAGCTGAGGCGAAGGCGCGGGCCCGGCGGCGGGACAAGTCGCACAGCTCCTTCTGCCCTTCCCCCGCACGCACCGAAGCCGGGCGCGCTTCCCCCAGCGCAGCACAGCCCCCGCACACACGCGCCCGACACGGCGGCCGCCGGGCCGTCCTACCCGGCGAGCTCCCGCAGCGCGGGGATCATGGAGGCCATGCCCAGGCCCTGCTCCGCCATGGCTCCGCTTTGAATCGGGCGGCGCGGCGCGGGGCGGGCCCGGCGGGACGGCGGCCGGCAGGGCCCAAACCTCCTCCCCCCGCGCTCCTCCGCTTTAACCGCTTCGTCCCCACACACGCAGAGGCCGCGGCGGCTCCGGATCGGTCCCTGATGGCTCCCGCGGGCGCCTCGTCGCCCCAGCGGGCCTCTGCTCCGTGGGGCGGTGCACGGACAGGTAACATCCAGCGGGGGCCGAGCACACCNGGTAACACCCAGCGGGGCCCGACCCCCCCCCGCCGAGCCGCGGCCGGTCCGGCAGCAACACTGAGGGACCGCCCGGCCCCGGCAGGTGCATGGAGGAGCGCGGGCGGGGGCTCCAGGGGATGGCAGAAAGGAAGCGCGGCAGTTGAGAGAAGCTGAGAGTTGCTTCAACGAGGAGGGGAGTGCCCGCCTTGGGAGGGGCGGCGAGGAGGAAACTTCGGTGCTAGGGGAGCGCTCGGTGCAACTCCCTCCCCGCCCGCAGCCTCCCCGGGCCGGCTGCGGCAGCGCTCCCCGGGGCGCACCTGGGTGTCNCGGGGCAGGTGGGCAGCGAACGGGGCGCGGGGGCTGCTCCGCGGGTGCTGCCGTGAGCCGTGCCCGGCGGGAGCGGGGGTCGGGGCCGAGCGGCGAGCGGAGCTGGCGGGAGGGTGCGTTCGGCAGGTGAGCGGGCTCGGCGCTCCGCCGCACAGGTAGAGGTGAAGAGCGTGCGTAAGCAGTATCTAAATGCTACTGTTTTTTATTATTTTTATTGCTTTCTCAGCGTATGTCGCTTTATGTTTTGTTTCTTTTGCAATAAATACTACGTGCAAAGTACGGGAGGTGTTGATGCGA
>VZTX01006391.1:60109-103288 GCA_013400915.1 Pardalotus punctatus | reverse complement strand
GCCCCCGGCGGTACCGGGGCTGAGGGAGCGCGGGGCCCCGCCGGGCAGCGAGTCCGAGAACGTTCAGGAGAAAAAAGGGTAAAGCAGGGGGACACGGGGAGGTGTGAACAGCAGAGAGAGTGCGCGAGGGGACACTGAACTCTAAGCTTTGTCATTAGGAGCTCCGGCTCTTTCTGCATTTGTTTATGAATTTTGCTTAGCGTTGTTTCTGGGCTGAAGTACAGCGCTCTTGGAGGAAAATTCTGTTACCTGTTTCCACTGTGCTAGGGCTGTGTATTTCAAATACTTGAGCCATTTCAGGTGAGTGCCTTCAGGGAACCTATTGCTAACTTTTCATTTATAAATGGTTATTTTTGTCCTGCAAATTACATGTTTGCCATTTTAATAAAATTCTGCTGCCCTTTTAAAGGCTGGTAACTTAGCAAGGGCCTATAATATTTTAAGAAACTTTACAAAATATAACTGGGTTTTATGTTAGTTTCTTTTTAAGCATATATTGCAGTGTTTTCTACCAGCTGACTTTATAAAATGTCAGTCTTTCTAGAGTCATTCCTAGAGAGAAAGCAGGAACCATGTAGCTTTATATGGTTTGTAAAGTAGAACTTTAATGATTCAGGAAGGTCAAGTACATCTGGGTTTTGTTATCAGTGTTATTTTGAACACAAAATTTTCGAGAGCCTTTCAATTTAAAATATCTCTTATTGTGAAAACAATATTCTGAGTGTAAGTTTCCAAGCCTGAAATGACAATCACACTAAGAAAGGTGTAAACTGCACTGCTTGCCAATTTGATGTAGAGTTAAAATTCCTGTGTCATCCCTGATGAACTTAAGAAAGACAGCAGGATATTGTTGGTATATTAGGAAGTCCAAGAAGGCTCTATTATCCCAAGAAATCAGGTAAATTTATTGACTCATAGGGTGATTATTTTTGCTGATAAAGCATAGGTGGGGCACATACTACTTTGAAAAAAAAGTGCTTTTACATGGAAGTCTCTTGAGTCAACAGTGAGATCATATTAATATAGATATTGTAGAAATGCTTTCATTTGTCATAGGTAGAATGCTGTATAAATTTGTGGTGCAGTTTCTTTGAGCATTTACTGAGTGTAATTCAGGCTTTTTTCTTTTTTTGTAATAAGTATTTATAACAATTCAATAGAGAGATCTCTTGCTCCCCATTCTTCACTGGGAATTTTACTTCCCAGGTGCAAAGCCCCATCTACTGACTTCTCACCATATCATCAAATTTCCCCAGCTACCATGGTCTTAGAGAACTCTACTTGGGACTGCCTGTAACAGCTTTATAGGGCTGTGAGGATGTAAGGAGTTTCACTCACAAAACCTGGTGTTCTATACATCCTCCAGGGAAACTGCAAGTGAAACACCTGGTTTCGTTTATTGCTTTTCTTAAGCACAGGATAAACACCTCAATAAACTCTTAATTCATCTCCTTGTTTCCTTCTCATCTCATTATGTTGTACTTTTATGTATCTTGGCCCCCAGGAGGAGAAGTAGGCATGTTATCTAAATGCATTTGAAGAGAGTGACTAATTGCTAATGAAAATAGTGTACCTTGAGACCATTTTCTGTTTCTCCCCCAATGCAGTTATTTCATGTTGGTGAAAGGAATCTTGTATGTGTGGAGCTCAGCTTGCAGAACTTGGGGTCAGGGGAAGAAATTAATGCAGATAGGTACAACTAAGTATCAAATTCAGTGTATGTGGCACTACTAAGATTTCTGCTAAAGCTGATGTTCCTTTTTAAAAAAAAATATTTCTCTTTTCTTTTTCTCTTCTTTTCTGCTCTCTTCCCCACTTGGGCAGTCCTCTCACTGTGTCGTTGCATGATTCTTCCACACTCAGGCCTCTCTCTTTGTTGGCTTTCATTACTTCTTTAACCCCTTGCCTCTGCAGATCATTGTACTTATTTTTAAGACACTGAGTGGCTTTGCATTGGACCAGCAGGTCTGAGAGCACAAGAGCATGTTAATTGTACTTTTATTTCCTCTGTTGCTGAATTCTGAGGTGTAATACTGTTCTTGGGGCACATCCAAGTGGCTGTATGGGAGATGTTCCCCCAGCTGGTTAGCATGGCTGCAGTTAAATCTCAGCTGTCCTGCAGGCAGACAAAAGGAGTACATGTAAATGCACATGTGTGTTCCTTGATGCCTTCAGGAGGTGTGAGATGTGAGCACGGAGGCTGATAATGGTGGTGAGAGGAAATGCAGCCAGGATGGTGCATGGAGGTCCTATGAGCTGTACTAAGTAGTTTCACTCAATGTCAAGGTGTGCTTGTGGCTCGTCATCTGCATGGCTGCTCTAGCAGCACCCGAGAGGCTGTGAGTACTCAAAGTCACATTTCCCAAAGTCATGCAAGTGCTTGTCAGAGCAGGGGCCTGACCTTTGGACACAGGGCACTGCTCCTGTGCACTGCAAGAATGTGGATTTCAGCCCCTGTGGGTTTTATCTCTGCCTCTGTTGCTTAGTCAACTGGGCTGCAATGCAGTGACAGATTAAAATTATGTGCCACCCTGATTATTGGTCTACTTTTAAAAATAGTTGCCTATAAATATATTTTTCTTTCTCATTTCTTGCCTCCCAGTATTTCTAGAAAAGTGTTATTCTTGAGGCTAGTAGCTGTGGAGGAAACTCACAGAAATGTATTTACTACTGGTATCCCTGTATATCATTGAGACTTTTTGAGTTGGTTACTTTTGAATGAGAGTTAAAATTCATGGAATCTAGTTTCCTGAAGAAAAATTTACAGAATCTGGAATTTACTCTTTTTAAAAAAACTTGTGGCCACAGTGATGCTTAAACATCCCTTAGTGAAGTCTAAAACTCTGTACTAGTCATGCTAGGAGAAAATCGTGCAGTGTGCATTTAAAATGTCATTCAAACTACATTTGAAAATTCTGACTGTTGAGATTATGTAGGTTCTTTTATTCAAATACTTCTTCAATGAAAGTCTGAAAAACTGTACTAGCTACCATTGCTCCAGTTTTCATAGTGAGAAGCTGTTGTTTTCTGAGAGATTTATTATTAGGAGCTATATTTTTCTATCTGCTTCTGTGTTCCATAATGATAAAAACTGGAACAGAGTTTATGTAGGGGAATATTGATAAAAGTTCTGCTAAATGTCCACTTTTCCCATTGTATTGCTTGCTATAGAAATCAGCGCAATGGAGGAGGGAGAAGGGGGATTCATGTTTTTTGTCCTTTTTCCATCTTTGTTTTGGAAGGCAAATAAATCTATATGCAGCGGAACAGTATTTATTACTTCTTTTTTCCTTAGTGAGTATTTTCCCAGTACTTAGAGCTTCCACTACTCTGTGAGGGTTTTGTCAATAGAACAGACATAACCTTAACAGCCTGCTATATAAAAATACCTAAACTGATAAGTTTAGGGGTACTCTTATGTGTAAGGCTTTATATAAAGTCTGTGTGTAATGTTTATTTCCACCCTTCTTATTGCAGCAATTAATTACATGAAATACTTTTATAGCATTCACCATGATGTCTGAAATATTTCACATCCATAATTACTGTTGCCATAAAAGCTCCAAAAATCACCAGGTATCCATAAACAGATTAAATAAATGTAGGAGAGGACTACCAGCAAGTAACAGAATCTGATCCCAACCAACAGTTATCACTGGGAAAGGCTCCACTGTTCTATGGCAGGTAATAAGGAAGCAATAAATAGTAAGTGTAGTTCTGGGAAAAGATACTGAGCTGAGCAACTGAAAATGCTGTTCCACCTACAACCTAGGCTTGGAGACCTTCTGTGGAAGGTGTTGTCTTATTAGCTCATTTTCAGCCTTCACATTCAAGGAGCAAACAGTCAGCTGGTGATGGTGTTGTGATTTGTAGAGCAGTATTAACAATGAAAACAACAACTGACATTAGCCTGATCAATATAGATCAGGAATTCCAGGTTACTGACAGAACCAGTTCTGCTTTACTGGTTTCTTTATTAAGGTTTTTTAGTCATTGCTGTTGCTAAATCTTTCAAAAAGGGCTTGAAAATGAAACAGTTAGGATGGTTTCTGTTTTCCAGTGTATAATATTTGTGATAAAATTACTAATTACGTTATTTCAGCTTTGATTCATCTGATCACATGCAGGGAATGCTGTTAGCCATGGCCTTTTTATTTACATAATTATCTGTTTTGATGCTTTTAAATGTAACTTGATGAACTTCTAGGTTTTTATGTGGAGGTGTGTACTTGGTTACTGCTGTTACATACAGGTGTCCAAGGAGAGTAAAGGTAGTGCATCACAATAGCTCATCAGAGAGAATGGTATTGCTAAGCCTCAGAAATAAATTATGCATAAAGCAGATTGTGTGCTTCTCCATGCATGCTTTTGGTGGGAAAAGGATTATCAACCCACTTTCAGGGCTCTCTTGGCAGATGTTTCCCTAATAATAGTAGGCACTAGTGGGGAAAAAACAAAGCTGGATCCAGTATTTCCCACTTTCATTCAATTAGTGTATTCATCCTTTCATCTCATTAATAATCAGTGCTAGAATAGACTGATTAAAAACACTGACATGTAGAAAAGCTGAAATATTAAGTCTTATATTATCAGCAAGATTATATTTATTTGTGATTAAAAGAATTTGTTTCTGTCTAAGCTTCAAGACCTAGCTGTTTCTTTCAAACCAGGTGTTCTCCAATAGGTTTTCTTTTCCAAAATTTTTATAATTTGGAATGTTTTTGTCTTGCTGATTTATCAAGCTCCTCTTCTAACTCTCTAGCTCCCCTTCTCCCATTTTTGTTTGCACATATCCTGCTGCTCCTCTTTGCACTAATTTATCCCTTGCCTCCAACGCTGCAATAAACAAATACCTGCTCTATAGACACCAGTCTATGGGGTTTTATTTCCAACCTATCTTTTCGGGCATCATCCCCTTCTGACAAAGGGAAACTAAATTCTGTCTTTCATATTCTTAAGGTAGGACAATGTAAAGTAGTATGAAGTTATTTTCCATTAAGCTGGTTATTTTACTTCTGCAAGGTTTCTAGTCTTTCCAAGCTTGATTTATAGAATCAAGGTATATGTAGTTGAAGCTAGTGAGGGTTTCCTCCTCCCTTCCAAGTAATATGATGTATTCAATGAGAAATAACTGAATATAAAGATATATTTCATTTTACTTATCATCACTCTTATCAACCACTTAATTGTGGATAAGTATTTAATTGTATGGGGCAGAATATTTTTCACATCCCAAATTACAAAATGTTAGAGCACATAAATTTAGATCTTATCAGTAATTCTTTTTAAAAGAAATATTTAGTTATAATTTAAATCTTATCAATAATTCTCTCGTTTTAAAGAGTTAGTTGTCACTTTCTTAGAGTTGCATATAGAGGTAACTACTTCACTAGTTCAAGATCTATTGGACAAATTCTTCTAAAAGCTGATGTCTTGTTCATTTTAATCATTGACATTTATAGATCTTTGATCTTTCAAAAGGGATTTCATTATTCTGCTATTACCAGAGATTAAAAAAAATAATTAAACCTAATGTGTGCGCTCCTTAAAATTTCCTTTAACCATTCTGCTTGAAACTCAAACCTCCTGATTGGCATCTTTACCATGGGCAGGGTGATTTGGTCACTTCCTACCAAAACTGCTCCCAAGAGAAGCTTGGCAGCAACACAAGACTTGTTTTTTGTCATGCCAGAGCAAATCCCTGCTTCTGGCACTCTTGTGTTTGTTTTCATAAGGTGGCTCGCACCCTCAAATGGCAGCCCTTGTGCTGTGTGAAGGACAGCTACTGGGTCAGCCACGCTGGGCTTTTTAATGAACTTCTGTCTGATAGACTGACTGCCTTGGGGAAAGTAGAAATTATGAAATATCTATAATAATAGAAGTACATATTTTGGTTACATTTCAAAGGTTCTGCATGCTTTCCCTCCTGGTTTTTTTTGTTTTGTTTTGTTTTGTTTTTTGGGGGTTTTTTGGTGTGGTAAATCTACAGAACAGATTCTTCTGCCATATAGTTTTTCAAGCTGCCATTCTGCTTTTTACTAAGTAAATTAAGATCTAGCCATTTACACTCAATAGGATTAATCCATATCAGCCCTCCCCAACGAAATAAGCATATGTTGGATGAGTGATTGACTACAGTCTCTGTGCTACCTAAGAAGTGCTTCATTAAGATGTCACTTCGGTTGTGCTGCTTCCTGCTGGACTCCTCAGCCAGCAGGAGACACCCCAGCAATAGTGGGAAACCTTGGGAAGGTAAGCACAGTGCTGACTTGCTGATTGTTAGTAAAAGCACAATAAATATTTCTATGTCGTGTTTAGAAACTTAAAAACCAGGGATTTAAATATAGGATATTGTTTAATGTTCAAGAGCATTACTTTTGGAGACTCAGAAATATGAGTTATTTTTCATTAATTGTCACCATTTAAAGTGACAGGAAACAATGTGACAGTTACTGAGTTTTTGTGAAGGTCAGTAGGAGAAGGATGATTCCTTTGGTGCAGACTTGTAGCTAACTTAAAATCCAAAACACATCAATTAAAATATTGTATGAAACAAAGTGCTTATTTTATATTATCTCCTCCAAAGACATATTTTGTCTTTGTGAAAGAGCTGATTTATCAACAAGCTGATTTATCTGTTGATCACAGTTGATCATTTTATCATCAGAGTCCCTTTTTAGCTATGTATTTCATTTGCCTAATGTGGAAATCTGCTCTCAAAATCTGAACAAATGTTATGACTTAGGAGTGGTGTAAAAAATGTTAATGTTTTCCTTTGAAACTGTCACAGTTTGGAAAGGCTTTGGATTCTAATCTGGCAACTTTGGAATGCTGTAGCACGTAGTGCAGTTGTGAGAGCAAACAATTGTCACTGTATCATGGGACATCTCAAAATGGCTAACACAAAACAAATGTAAATAAATTACATTGAAGAATACTCAGAATTAGTGTTTCAGCAAAGATACTCAAGACAAAGGTGATCCAGTTACAGTATTTTTTGTGTTGTAAGTATTGTTCCGTACAGTTAGTACATGGTAGATAACTCTATAATCATATCTTACTTTATGGGACTTAGGGTTATTAATTTTAAAACAACAAGTAATTATTTTTAAACTATCATTTAACCTAACATTATTTTGTAAGATGAATCTTTTCTTGATACTTGTAAAAAGGAAACAAAGTTGTAGTTAACAAAATCATGAACACTTATCCATTGTTTTCCAGCAGGTGAATAAAATGTTAAGTTTTTATTGTTTTAGTAGAAATACCTGGATATATCTTACGTTTAGACTTTTTTTTTAACTCATGACACTCTTGCATAATTGCAATATATGGTTTAAATACTTAGGAATGTCTGTTCATGTTGTGAGCTCAAACTATCAAAAAAGATAACTAGTTTAAACCCAAGATTTTTATAGGTTTATTTTTCAAATTTTGATTTCTGATGTTTGCAAAAAAGATGGTAAAGTTTTCACCAAAGCATCAGAAATAGTTTTCATTAAAGAATATGAAGTTATTTCTTAATCATAGGAATCCTAAGGCTGAGATTTTGAATAATTTAGTCACCAAAAAAATTTGCTCAGAAATTTCGTTCTTTTTCATCTTCAAAATATGATTAAAAATGACAGTTGGCAACAATAACTGTAGATGTTTCATTCTGGCCTAATTATTAAGAACTACAGCACCAACAAATGAGCTTCCTACATGCCCCAGATTGTCTTCTAGTTTAGAAGGTACAAACAATACTCTATTTAGCTGTAGTTACTCAGATTTACTAACGTGCTCCTTTTATCCTGAGCCCTTAGGCAAACATAGCTCCTTAAGGCTCTGAGCTGGAACACAGGTAGCACTTGGGCATCTGTGGGCTCTGCAGAGACTGCCTTTGAAATGCTGCCAGTTGCTTTTGCCATGTACTGTGGAGGACCCTCCTTTTTCCTCTGGTTGGACCAATGAAAAAAGAAACCCAAAAATAACCTGTGAATTTTCCATGACAGAAAATCCTGGCTTGCTTGCAGTATAGTAGCCGATCAGTCTAATCTAATAATCTTTTGAACCATGTGGAGCTGAAGGAGGCATTAGTGGGAGTCAGAAGGCCATACTGCCATCTGATAATTAATGAAAACTGGAAAATACTCTAGCAGCACGCATCTATTCAGTGCTACTTTGTAATTGCAATCAGCCAGAGTATGAAGAATATGTGTCTGTGAATTCAATTGCTGAGGGCAGAATGAATGCATTTGTATTGTTACTCTTAATGATGTTCACATGATTAACTTCTGGGGTGACCTTAAAGCTAAGTTCATTAGTAAGAGTTAGCCTGTGTCTCTCTGCTGGAGTTTTACTATTTGTAGCAAGCTGAGGTTTCCTCCTTCAGGCTACCAAAGAACAGGCACCGGGCAGCACCAAGGCAGCAGTTTTCTGGAGTGTTGCACTTGTGGTGTTTTAACACTTCCCTGCTCTTCTGCCTCTTAAGCTGTTTGTTCACCCAGAGCTTTGTTCATAGTTCTGCTCTTTCAGTTACATGGCAACTAAATGTTATCTTCATGCTCAGAGAAGAGAAAAATGGTTCATAATGTTCTAGTTGGCTTAAGAAAAAGCTTTTTTCCTGAAGTTATGAATGCCATAGAAGGCTAAAGCCTGTTCCTCAGCAAAGTATAGAGAGCACAGTATGTCCTGCCTCTCAAGTGGCTCTGAAACTGGAAGAAACAGAGGCGTGGGACAAATACTAACAGCCTTGCAAAAGATCAGTGACATTGAAACAGATTAAACAGTCGAAGGTGAGTACATTTTGATTGGAGTAGACAGAATGCAAAATCCAGCAAACTCTCCAAAACTGTGAAGCTTGTAACTTGTGAAATTGTAATTGTCACAATTCATGGGATTGAGAAAATACACAAGAATCTGTTTAATTCTAAAATAAATTTCAAGTCTCCAGCTACAGTGAAGGGCTTAAAAAGCTAATCTGATAATAATGGGAAGTATTTGAAAACAGAAGACAGGTGTTATTCCATATTTCATGGGCTTTTTAGTTGCTCAGGGTCTGAATTGTGGTTTTTTTTTTTTTTTTTTTTTTTTTTTTGGGAAAAGTAACATTTGTGACTATTGCTTCTGGTTAGCTTTTCTGTTTAGTAATTAACTAGATGCTATAAGTTATTAAAGAAATACAAGAATAATTAAAGCATAAACCCCAACCTGTGAATCATATTTAGAGTATTGGGACACACAAAACACCCCTCTGTCAAATCAGGGTCTGTCAACACATTGTGAGCTCTGAGTATGAGTTTTTTATTGATACAGGTATTTCAATAAGAATTTCAGGATGTTTTCTTATTGAAATATCCTTTTAAAATTATGCAGTTTTTATTTGTCATTGTAGTTGCATGCTAACAAAAGCTGCATGTTCCTAAACCTAGACAGAGGAAGAATGAGATTAAGTATCATTTGCTGGTGTGTCTTTTAACTCTCTCTTTTGCTGTTGTAAACTTGATATGTAATGTCAGCCTAGGCACAAAAGAGTGACTTGAGGATGGAGTACCTGAATGAACTTGCTTTTAGTAGTGTAGCCTTTCCATTTATATTTTAGTGTAGTTTGCTCTAATGAAATGTCACAGAGACACCAAGTTTAGACTTAAAAAATAATTCTGTTCTTCAGAGCAATTACTGGTAATCAAATCGGTTTTATGAGAAACTGTTTCCTAGTTTCTCATCAAATTTTCTCTATGTTAATGAAACTCTTTCCATCTAACATGTATTTGTGTTCTAAAAGTGCTTTGACCTTAAATAGGAATTCATTTGGCCACAATTCCTGTGTTTGGCTGCTGTGGTGTTGGTTCAACCTGTATTTTTTCCTTGCTTTTGGTCTCAGCAACTGAGGTACCAGCTTCCAGTGTTCATTGGAAAGCATGATGATCCTTGCCAACTGTGGCCCTCCCGAGACAGGGCATTTTCCTGGGCACTGCACAGATGCATTCAGAAGTGATGCACAAGCAGAGATCCTCATATGGGGACAAGATCAGTGAGGCAAGGGAAGCCTTTGGAACAGGGACAGCAGGAAAGGTGCCTGATGGGAGCTTGACAAGTTCTCCAGGATGGGTCTAGCATGTTTGTGTACCGAGAAGCCAAATGATGAGTCAGCATGGGACATAGGCTTCCGTATAATAAACTGATTTTTGGATGGTATCAAATGATCCATCCAGAAGGCAAATGATATTGCTGGTGAGAAGAAATAAGAATATGTCATATAAATGAAAAAATACATTAAATGGATTGAATTTTTTTCTGTTTGAGGCTCAGTCAAATGCTTCCTGGACCAGTGTAAACATTATGATGTTTACACATGTAAAGAAGTTTATTTTTACAATTCACCTTAATTCTAACTGTTACTTCCTTGCTAATTAATTTGAATGTAGTTCTGCAATCATGGATGACTTAAATTCATTGCCATGTGTGAAATGGAAAAGCAGGAGTTTTGCTTTCAGAACAGTGCCTTTAAATGTTTAAAACTCCAGCTTTAGATTCTTGGATAAAAAAAGGAGGTGGTGGGGTTGCTTGTGTTAGCATTACTATTATGGGTTATAGCGGGCAGTTTAAGTGGTGTTCCTGAGCTGTCCAAGCAAAACATATTAATGACTAACGTGAATGAAGTTTCTTGTTGGAAATACATGTGCTTTAATTGCAAGTAGAAGGGGACCCGATTATAACTATATAATATATCAGAAATACAGAGATGAAAAGGGGTCTCTCAAGTGCAAGCCATACACCAGGAATGGGTAGAAAGTTTTTTACGAGGACTTGTGAATTTCCTTTGTGTGCATTGGTTTTAACTGTGCCAGTAAAAGATAAAAAATATTCTAGACTCTGGTCAATAAGGTGGAAGCTGAAGCAGCACTAAAATGATTTACATTGGGAAGGTTAGAACCACACCCACAAATGTCACATGTATTACGATCCTAGTGGTTTCTACAAATCTACATTTTCCAGTAGGCTTGAGGAGACAATTGTTCTAGGATTTGCTCAACAAATGGAAGGTCTTCTGCATGATCTTGTGTCTCCTGAGGGAATTCCCTTGTCCCACTTCTGGCACTCTTTTTGCCCATTGTTTCCTGTCTTTATGTGCCATTAACAGAATGCAGATTTTATTGCTGGATGCAAGACTTCCTTATTGGAAAATCAAAATATTAGTATGTCTATGACTTTCTGTATAATGAACTATGGAACTGAGGCTTTGAGGAACGTTTCTGTTTACACTAACACTTGTATTTCCATAGCAGCATCAAACAAGAACTGCTTCTATCTCTCTTAGAAGGAGATTGCAGTTACATTACACTTAAGTTGTTTCTGAAGTTTTTCATTACATTATTTATGGCATGATTATTAGAGATGCTGAAAATCCACAAATCCAGTTGACTCCAGTTGAAACTGTTGGAATACAACTGAAAAACTTGTTCTTGATAGCTGTGGTACCTTTGCTATGGTTATATGGAAGATGTCCTGTACCTGAATGCCAAAGTAACTAATCTCCTTTAGGCCAGCTGGAAGTCTTGATAAGATGTTCCAGAGCTGAACTGCTTCAGGTTGGTGGCACATCTTCTGAGCTTCTGATGTCATCCAGGCATTTAAACGTGCGTCTCCAAGCTCTTTGCCTACAAGACATAGGCTCAAATGTCTTTAAAAGAAAACAGGACCATCCTATTCAACTGTAGAGTGTAGCAACCCTATTCTTGTTTATTCCATTTCATAAGATGCTTTTATTCAAAATAAATTCTGAAAACACATTTTAGTGGAAACAGTCTTATTAGTGGAGAGTTGGTATGTTTATGTTAAAAATTAAGTCCTTATGCCTTTTATGTCCTTTTTCCTGAATAAATATTTATGTTGCTGAGGAATGAAAACCATGAAAGATGTTGTGATAGCATAAAGGTAATTAAGATTTATGGCTTGAGTGTATTCAAGTTCTTACTACACTTTCATTTTCCTTGTGCCTGTATTTCTCTTGACATAATTTGGATACCATATACACACTGTTACGGAACTTTCACCAAGGTAAAGGTTGTTCATAATAAAAGTGAGAGCAAATGTCACTTTAGCAGATGCATTGTATCCATCTTTGGGTCAGAGTTTTTTGAATCTAACCATGCTAACAATTCTGTAGGGAAACTTTATTTTTGAGTCCCTTAATTTGCTGTTTATTATGGCACATATGTTTATTATTTTGCATTGTATACTTTGATTCTGTGTTCCATAATTTATTGGAAAGGTAGTATATTAAGTTACATAAAATATGAAGATTGTTAAGAATACTGAATCTTGACACTTCATCATGTAAAACATAAATCTCATCTCAAAAGTGGGATGATTTTGTTTCAGATTAAGGGGTATGTTGTTTTTTTAGACAATCTGATTTTGCGTTCTGAAAAACAGAAGTATTGTGTCTTATCAAGAGATCTGTAAGAAAAATCTTGTTTCTGTTTTCTAATACTGATTTGCCTGGTATTTTCAAGTCCAAAAGAAAAGCTGCTTGTTGCATGGAAGCCGCTTTGTTTATATATTTGCCTGGAAATGGTTTGCTATCAGATAGGGAGCCCTGGACACACTGTATTACAGAAATACACAAATTTAACTCCTTTGCTGTTTTGATACTTGCAGAAGTGATCTAACTATAACTAGTATTAAGAATTACTTATATAAACATCAGAAAATAGAATTAGCATGTAGTAGCTTGTATGCACAGCTCTGCAGGGCTGGTGGTACTGACTTGTGTCACCTCAGTGTCCCTGTTTCACAGAGAATGTCACCATCTCAGATTTGCTCTTGATGATAATACTCACAGCTGTGTGCTGGAAGCAGGTGAAACTTGTAGAACTGTTAGAAAAACAGCTAATTAACCAAAGCAGAATGGGTCA
Source organism: Pardalotus punctatus (assembly GCA_013400915.1). Taxonomy (NCBI): domain Eukaryota; kingdom Metazoa; phylum Chordata; class Aves; order Passeriformes; family Pardalotidae; genus Pardalotus; species Pardalotus punctatus. The sequence goes on along the minus strand of VZTX01006391.1, from coordinate 90,386 downwards.
TGTGATTGGAGATAATCCATTTGGACAAATTCAGCCCAAAATGTTGGTATAGCGAGATAGTAAACAGATTCGGTTTGCAGGGCATTTAATGAAAGGTGCTCCCATGAACTCAGCATGCAATAGCCTTTTTTCAGAATTACTTGCCTACAAGTGGTATAGGCATAGGTAAGGTTTCTGTTGATATATTTTATTTGGAGTGCTGAATGCAACAACACAAAGCACAGGCAGCTTGAGATCCTCTTGAATGATGCATGCAAAGGAAACTGCGTGAAACTGATACTGTTGATAAACTTGCATGGCTATTCTGTACACTCAGCAGCCAAAGGAAGCCGGAGGCGTTTTGTTTGAATGAAAAGGTATCTTTCTGAAGTAAGCTTTTATCTGCTTTATAACAGAGTTGCTCAGAATCCTGACCTGAGCCCCAAGAAATCATAACTGTACTTATACTGCAGTAAGTGAACTCAGACCAGGCCCATGACCAGTCCAATAGTTAGGTATCTCAGCTTGTTTTACTGTTTATTCATAAGTCATCCAGGTTTATCTTAAAGGCGTAGTGGAAATGTTGATTCTCTTATTGATCAGAGTTACTGTACTATGTTGAAGAAATTCCTGTGGAGTGAGTAATTAATTTCAGAGTACATCTAGTCCTCCTTCCATGAGCTACATATTTCATGGACATAAAATTTATCACTATGGCTGGTTTGATAGCCTTCCTTTAGTAAAGGTCAGTGCATACAGCTTTGGATGAAGTTAAAAATATGTTTTTTCCCTCTTCAGTTGTACCTTATTCACTACGTAATGGCATTCATAAAAGACTGAGGAAAATTCCACGGATTATTGGTTTATATGTTGATTATTGGTTGATACAATATTTCTTCATTGTTTTCCTCTAACTTCTAGTAATTAAATAATTTTGATCATCATTAAGAGTCGGGGCTGAGAAACATTCTCTGAGTGTTCCAGGTGGTAAAACGTCAGACTGTATGATATTGGAAGAACTTTGCTCTTCATCCTACTCTGTTAATAACTGTAACTGATAACATAATTATACCCTGTCTCTTTAAAAAATCAGCCATGTGCTTGCAATACCTTTTTCTATATAGACATACACAGGTATGTGTACATATATACCTAATTATTTTGAACTTTTGGTGCTCTCCCATTTTTAAGATTGACAATCACCCTCCTTGCTGCACTTGGAGTGGATCTATTTTTTTATCTTTTGTTCTTTATAAAACCCAGTGCTCATTATTCAACAGGTGTATCAGATTAGTTCTTTCTGAAGTAGTTAGATGGCTGGCCACACCTGGAATACTGTGTCCCGTTTTGATTCCTGCCACAAAGAAAGATGTGGATAGCCTGGAGAGGGCCCAGAGAAGGGCCACAAAGATGATCAGAGGACTGGTAAACTGCCATGGGAGGAAGCTGAGACAACTGGGTTTATTCAGCCTTGAGAAAAGAAGGTTTAGGGGAGACCTTATCACCATGTTCCAGTATTTAAAGGGTGGTTACTCCCTTTTACAAGAAATCACATGGAAAAGAGGAGGGGTAATATCTACAAGTTGCTCCTGGCTGGGGACATTCCAGTTGGTCACAAGATGACAATTTTTCACAAGGAGAACAGTCAGCCATTGGAATCATCTCGCCAGGGTAGTGGTGGGTTCCCCAACACTGGACACCTCTAAGATTTGGCTGGGTGGGCTGCTGGACCATCTTGTCTAGAGAGTGCTTTTGCCAAGGAGCGTTGGACTGGCTGATCCTAAAGGTGCCTCCCAGTCGGGCATTCTGTAATTCAGGTGTGACTGTGTTCCACAATCAAGGCTTCTTTCATTTGGGATAACATCCAGTGCATTTCTTTCCTAATAATGTCTGCTGCAGCCTTATCACTGACGTGGGAAAGATAAGCTATCTTTCTGTATCCTATACCAGGGCAAACAATAATAATAAAATTATAAAGTCACTGAACTCTAATGATTATTCATTTTGTCATAAAGATTGAGACTTATCACAATAAGATAAAAACTTAATCTGTAGTAAATTAAGAAAAGGTAGTCTCCACTGCTGTTTTATTACAGACCACCAGTGCAACAACTAAAACAATCTGTCCTTTCACATTTAAGGATCAATTCAGTTGGTCCCTAACCATCTTTATATTTGAAGGACAAGCATAATCTTGGCATAAGTAAAAAGTTCTTTCAGTCTTAGCTAAGCTGGGGAGGGGAAACCAAAAAATAAACAGAGCAAACAAACTTGGGTAGTTTTATCTTCTTGAGAAACATCAGAAACCTCTGTGTGTGTGTGTGTTCATATCAAGCTAAAATTCTGTATGTTAGTTACATTGCTCAAATCTTTATTATATGCAAATATTTCAGGAATTTTTAATTAGTATTTCCTCTTCTTTCCTCGCTGACTAAAGGGAATATGTGATGCATATTCTTGTTTTAAAGTTCCTTTTGTGTGTCTTATACCATATAATGCATTACATTCTCACTGAGATTGGATAGAACGCCTAGTTTGTTCTGGCAAGAGATTAGAAGACACTAATATTGCTTGAAAGCTACCCTGTCCTCATCACATTGACTTAAAGAGTCGTGGATGACTAACAAGGAATACTACAGGCTAAATCGTATTTTGAGGAGTTTTTTTTTTTTCTATTAAAATCTATAGCAGTTTGATTCAAAGCCAAAGAGAAGTAGAATTTTTGCATTTTATATCTAGTACATTGTAATAACCAGCTGGTTGTTGACATAAAAGCACAACCTGTATATGCAAATTATGCTCTCTTGGCTGTCATTAGAGACAACAGCTTTAAGAATGATGCAGCAATAGGCAGTATTTGCAGCAGGGACAGAGGAGGTGTGTCCCTAATGCCAGACAAAAAGAACAGCAACAAAAGAAAATAAGCTCTCGAGTCAGCTTTCTAAACTCCATTGTCACTGCAGTAGCAGCTGCGTGTGGAAATGAGGCAAACAGAATTTGAAATGAAGAGCTGGAAAAGAAATTGCCATTTGCTTGTATGGATGGAGACAACTATTGGGCCTGATTGCCAATTAACTGCTCTGTTTTTTCTGACAGCTTTGATAACAGGTCAAAAATGTGGCAGGAACTGCTCTTTGACCTTCTCACTTCATCTTTTGTGGTTGCTCAGCCACAGATACTCCTCTGCACACAGCGAAATACCACAATGGTACCAACTAGTTTGTATCTGTGTTATGTTGGATGCGGATGATTTCCAGGCGACTCCAGTGAATTGCCTTTAGATTGAAAAAGCCTTCCAGGCATAGAAAGCAGGCTAGGACTATATAAATATTGTCAGTTCACGTTAAGCATATTTTCAGGGACTAGAAAGAGGATCAAGGGCACTTCATCAGCATTAAAACAGTGTTTGTACCTACCCTGTCCTGTAGCAGCAGGAGATGGTTTAATGTAGACATAAACTACAGAAAATCTAAGTGTCATATGAACCCTATCAGAGTACAGAGAAATGTTCTCTGTACATGAACATACCTTTCAACAGGTAGTCATGGTTCCATGACACAGGTACCTCTGGAGGCTAAATCTTTCAGAATTGCCTGGGCACTGAGGCATCTTGGCTGGTGATAAGCCTTGGTGCACAAGCTATTTATTAGCTTAGATAGAAGGTTCCTATTCCTGTACTGAAATGGTCTGAAATGTCTGGCTAGTTAAGGTGTTGTCTCTGATGGTTCAGACTGTGTCTCTCCTGAATGCCAGAACCATAATTGCAGCACTTCTGCCATTTAATTGACCAGCTAATTTACCCTGCAATGATATCACAGGCTATTTAGGGCTGGCTCTTTAGAGCAGAGTTATTAGCTTTATTTATCTGCTTCATTCAGGAACAGATGTTTCTAGTGTGTAACTGAAATAATCAACGTCTTTGGAAATCAAAGATTGCATTTTCTGAAATAGAATATGAGGGAAAATCTAACTTATTAATCATAAAAGGGCAGGAGTGAAACTAATTTCATGCAACTTTGCAGAAATTGTTTCTGATAAAATCTGAGTCATGATAATGGTAAATAGTTAAAAACATTAATGGTGCCAGCAGAAGTGCTGTTCTCTTTTACACCTGCATAGCTAAGTATTTCACTTATGCTTTGTCATGCCATTTCTGTATTTCAGAGGAATGTCATCTGTTTGTTTTTTGGGGTTTGTTTTTTTTTTCAATTTGGAGCCCTTTAAATTTCATTAGTAATATCCATTTAAATGTGGGGGTTTTTTCAACAATTTTTCCACAGTTCATTATTTCTTTAATTGCCACATCAGGTTTCCAGTGAAGGTACTTGCACTTCCAGAAACATCTGTGTGAAGGGTTATTTTTTTCTGAATAGATATGTATTTTTTTTTCTTTTGAGTGTGAAGACTGGTACATGCTGTTAGTAAGCTTAGCAAAATGGGTAAGAAGGATTTTAGTACTTAAATAAGATCTAGTGACATGAAGGAAAAAGACTTAACTTGCCACCCACACTCAAGGCCATATCCTGTGTGACACACAGGAACAGTCCCAGTGAGTCACAGAAAATACTAACCCAAGTGAAGTAGACAGGATCTATTTAAAATAACCCACTGTTGTTTAAGGACTCAATATAGCATCATGGCAGAAAATTTTTCCACAAAACATGGGAAACAAAGGTACAGTCTTTCATAAGGGCATCCAGCATGGTTAATGGTAAAACCAATTGTTGAAGTCATGTTTCCTCTTCTGGAGTCTTGTCCAGTGGTTAACAGTCCTGTTCTGTTGGTATGCACGATTTTTGGGGAAGAAGCAGCTGCATATTGCAGATCTGAATATATTTATTGTGAGCTTGTTCATTCCATGAATATATTTTTCTGTGCTCTAAAGCAAAAGCACTAAACCAGAAGGAAAAATTAAGCAAGTGTAGAGGAACTTCGATGAAAATATTTATGTGAGGTGGATATTTGCCACTTTTGGCTTGTAAAGTAAAAGCAAAGATGAAACTTGGGTGTTTAGGGTAGGCACAGCCCCATGTGTAGCACACTGTGCTCTCTCTCTCTCCCTCTCTCTCCAGCCAGGTGCTGCTCAGACCTTAGCACAGGGAGGTGCTGCTGCCCTGGGCTTGCCTTGTGTGCCGGTGGCACTGCACAGTGGAAAATGGCAAAGGCAAATATCAACTTGTGTGTTGAGACTGCTGTATGTGACTTCTTTACAAAGCTGCACTTATTACCAATAAATCTGAATCATCCTGCTGTGGTAAAGCTTTGAGAAGACGAAATGGGCAGGGAGCTGTCATGGGGGTTTATCAACCCTTATGAAGGTGCCTTCAGTTTCGTTTTGCTTTTTTAAGGTCAGTAGGAGAAAGATTCACACCGAGACTCCAATCTTTGCTCAGTAAAAGCCTTCATTCAGCTCTTTGACAGTGTTAGGAGACAACAGGGTGTCAGAAGAGTGGTAAAGTTCAGGAGGTGGTAACTTCTGCAGCAGCTGTGGAAAGGTTCCTTGGTGTTCACCCACGAATTGTGGGCAGGTACTTGGAAGTGTCCCACTGAGGTTCGTGGTGTGTAAACTTTGGAGTGCTCCGTGCTTTGCAGGATTAGATCCCAGCACCAACCACTGGCTGGCAATGCTACTGCATTTCGCTTAGAAATTAGTATTTCCAAAAACCGTTTGTTGAAATGTGAGAATATTTTAATGTTGGAAAAGCACTCAAGCAATGGAGGTAGGTTGCTGGTCAGTGCTTATTCTATGCAAATGAAAACATCAAATGTATGTAAACAGGCACTGCTATTGTGAATTTCCACTCACTATTACAGTGAAAAGAATTGCTAGGTATTTGATGTACTTTGAAGTGTTGTTTGTAATGTTTTAAGTGTGCCAGGCCTTGACATGTCTTTCAGGTCTGGTACCTCATGTTGAATAGATCAGTAACTTATATGTGTCTGGAATTACAGCCTACCTTATATCTTACCTGTTTATTATTATTAGGTATAAGCAATTGAGGACGAGACTTCTGCTGTCTGAAGATGGAAAACAACATAACTACTATATCTCGTGAAGAGCTTGAAGAACTACGAGAAGCATTTGGCAAAATAGGTATGTTTTAAATAAGGGAATCATAAGGATGCCATTAACACTGCACAATTGGTTAGGATTTGTGGAGGAAATCTTTATGGATCACTTGGTTTTGACAGGGCTGTGTTTTCTCCCTGTATTGCCACTAATATCTAAAAAAAAACGTAAAAATGTTTACGTAGAGCCCCTTACTTTCACTGGAACTATGTGCATTAATTTCTTTCAAATTCAGCAATGAAAACAGTTTTCTTGCAGGGTGGTTGCATTATTTGTGTTATTGTATATGCTATATAACAGGTCTCAAAATTCAGTTTTTTTAACTCCTTAATTCTGAAAAAAGTTTGATTAAGCTTCAGGTGTTATATATTTTCAACTCAGATTACTGACACTTGGTTTTTGCTTTACTTGCATGCTTTCATGAACTAATAAATTCTCTTTTCATTTATTCAATCAGGTTTTCTGTTTTAAGTAAGCTAAATGTGGAGATTTTCTGATCTTTTGTAGCTAGCCAATGTTAATAAATAACTGTAGAGTTTTGTATGCTTGACAGGATGTTTACAGATTAATCAGTACACAGAAAGTTTAAGAAATTATATAGCAACTAACCCTTTTTTCCTAGATTGCACTGCTGTTGTGAATGTTCATGTCTGCTTTATTTCTTATTTGCTGCAGTTTGGAAGGGTGATGTGTAACTGTGCAGCTCAGGAAATCAAACAAACATCTTTGTAATCAGTCATAATGGGGGATCAGGGTCATTTGAGGCAAGAAGTCTTAAATATTAGGAGTCTTTATCTGGGTGAAGAAACTAGTGGGAAGCTGTATGTTAGAGATTTGTAATGCCATGAATAGTATGGAGAAGTGAAGAGGGAATTATCCAGGTTCTGCCAGTACAGGTATCATGTGATGCCCAGTAGAGAGTCAGGACGATTAAAAATAAAAAGAAGTAACTTTTCTTCATGATAAATAATGGAACAATGAAGCCGTTGACTGAGGATGTTGTTGAGCCCAAATAAAGAGTAGAAATTCTAAAGGGAGTAAGATACATCCATGGAAGATAATTCATGAGTTGCTCTTAAACAATCACCAGGACATCTATAGCTCAAGTAGTTTATGTCCTGCAGGTGCTGGCATGACAGAGCACAGAGCAGAGCACTACAGACATGTATCAGCCTACTGAGAGATGTTAGCATAGGTAGATACTCACTGGTGTTGTCTGACAGCTTTTCTGTCTGTTTACTTTTCACCATCTGTGTTCCTTCTTTTTCTCCATATCCTGCCTGCATGTTTTCATATTTCTGCTTTAAGGATTGTTTGTGCTGCTTCTACTTGCTGGGAAGCATTTCTTTCCTTATGCTTTCTGTAAAACATAAAAATTAATCATAATTAGTTTTTGGGTTTGTTTTTGTTTTGTTTTGTTGTTTTTTTTACATTTCCAATGTCTTTATGGATAAATTGCTTGCAGCTACATTGGTAAACTGAGAGAAGGCATGTATTTAACTCTTGGCTTGTCATCATGGAAACTTGCCCTCAGTGAAAGATGAACCTAGAGAAATAAAATAGCTGGTAATCTGAGTGAGCTCCTGAACATGTCCTCTGCTGGTTAGACCATCCCTGTTATTACATGTGCTTTTACATGTCTGCAAGCCAGTGGATGAATTAATACATATGCGGACATAAAGTGTGCATATTGATTTGTGAATTTTTGGTAGTATTGAAAACACACAATTTTTTTTTTTTTTTTTTTTGCCATGTGTTTTTAGCCTTTTGTCAGCAGTGAAATGTGGCTGCCTTATGAAGCTCTACAGAAACTACATGGTGTAGTATGGATTACAAGAAAATTACTGTATAGCAATTAATTATGGCTGGAGATGAAAGCATGTTTCTCTGCTTGCCCTTCTGTAATGAGAGGCACTCATCCACTCTGGTATTATTGGCTGAGTTCTCATGCTAGACACAATATGAAGAGATGTTTTTAACTAGTAAATTAAAAAAAAAAAAGTGGGAGCACCTTGACAAGTCAGAAAAGTGGCCACATCATCTGCTTCTATTTCTGACTCATTGTGATGTTCTCTTAAATTTCTTACAAATGCATCATACATAGAACTGGGAAAATACTGTTAACTAGTATTTTTCAGGAACTTTAATATGATCATGAAAGTCACCGAAAATTGTTGTCAAACATGGAAAATATTAGCATTAAATATATAAAACCATGGACATGATATCCAGCCTTACTTAGGCAGGATATGATTTCTTGTATTTGATTGGATTTCATCTATATCGTGTATGAACTGCAGCTTTTCTGCTTTTAAAAGTACTTCTCTCCATTGCATAGCCAAGGCACAGGTAAGGCTATTTTACTGGACATTCTCAAATTCTGCTTGTGTAAATATGTGTATACATATATATGGAAATATGCATAGATTAAAAAAAACTGGAACAGTTGTATTCATTTATGTGTTACTCTAGATAAAAACATAGGTGTGTAAAATGATTCTTTATTATGCTAGGATGAATTCAAGACAGCTTTCTGCGAAGAGATTGGGCAAAGGTGAAAGTATGAAGAGTATTTTTGATTGTTTCTGTGCTGCTGCATTATTCATCGTGAATAACACAAATTATACTCAATTTATTTTCATATGATACAGCCATTAATTTCTTTCCACTATTGTTCAGCTATACCAAACCTCTTGTTGGAAAAAAAAGCATTCTGATACTTTGCTGTACATGAACATTTCTGCTGTGTGGTCTTGGGAGCTGAGTGTAAGTGGAGGTGGCAGCTCAAATTGCTTCCAACAGAGCTAGTTAATAGATTAAGGAAGGTCACCCTTAATAAACAGACACAGATGATCCTGGACTTATTCTTCCCAGGTAAGCCCAACCACATCAAAAGTTTTGAAGAAGACAAAATGTCTATCAGATACTAGGATAAGAAGTAAAATGCAGTCAGGCAGAGTTCTTGTGTAAGTGTGCTCTTCTAATAACAACATACATCAGGTTTGAGGTTACTGATTGCAAATGGTAAAATGTTGACAGAAAGCATATATTAATTGATCTCCCTTTGACTTGAAGGTTTATAGATAATTTTGTTGGGAGTCTTAAAAAAAAATCTTGAATTTCACTATTTGCAAATTTGCTATCTTGTTATAGCTGTGCTCTGGGATCATAAGATAGTTCCTGAGAAAGTATATAACAAGATGGCACAAATCCTAGCCAGTTACGCCTCTAATCCACCAGCATTCCTTGATGCTTACTTGTCTATATCAGAGAAAGAAATACTCATCTCCTAGAACTGCATTTATCACACTTCATTTATTCTTAACACTTACCATACTTTAGTACATGAATATGCATAAGTTTACAGAAGTGTAATGATTTGTGCTTTCCTTCTACAGATATTGACAACAGTGGGTATGTCAGTGATTACGAGCTTCAAGACCTGTTTAAAGAAGCAAGTCTGCCCTTGCCTGGTTACAAAGTCCGGGAGATTGTAGAAAAAATCATTTTAGTAACAGATAGCAACAAGGATGGGAGAATCAACTTTGAAGAATTTGTCTCTGTAAGACATTCCCTTTGGACTTTTCTCTACTGTCTGATATCTGTTGATAATTAGGATAGAAAACTGAATTAAGTGGTACAACTAAGTACTATTTTTATATATAACTATTGTTTTGCGTTTTCTGTGATAACTTAGAATATCCTATATAGTTATTTTCTAATTTTTGTCTTTTGCACTCCTATTTAATTTAGTAGTTCTGATTTGAGCAGCATTAGAATGCACAGCAGTTGCAATCAGTCTTGCTTTCTGTTTCCTCCAAGGTGAGGGGAAGGACTACATATTGCAGGAACTGTTGGGCCAGCCCCTGTTCTGTCAAAAGAGTAGACAATTAGATACCAGCCTCTGGATGCCCTTAGTAAGGCAAACATTAGTTTATGCCTAATCTCTGTACTAAAGGCTGTTTATTACTGGGAGTGAGAGACAATTTTTCCTTTGAAGTGAACAAATTTCAAAGGTTTAGGCTTTTTAAAATGAGGATCACTCACTGGCGCCCTTTAAAAGAAACAAAAACTTACCAGGCTGTTGGTTTGTGGGTGTTTGGAGATGATTATGTTTTGCTTTGAAGTTAGAGTACTTCTAATAATTGCAGCAGGTTGCTTGTTGAATTAGTTACTTATCTTTGTTTCTGAGATTCTGAATATGCAAATATTTGCTTCCAGGTATTAACTGTACCTGTTACTTATACTTCATTGTTAGACTGAGACCTCTGCAGTATTTGGGCAAATCTAGGACTTGCCAATATATCCAATGTGGTTTACATTGCAGGCAGGTGAAAAATGGTGTTCGCTTGATTAAGGATGGGTGTGTATAACTGTCTTGTCATAACCTTTTACTGCAAAGCATGTGAGGAAATAAGTGGGAAAAATATACTATAGTCATCAAAAATGTGTGTATCTTTAGTTGTGTTCTTCAGTTTACCCAAGTATCTGAGGAAAAGTTGTGTAGATATTTGTATGGCTATTTTTTTAGATAGCATGATTTAATAGAACTATTCACTGAGAAATCATGTATTAGATATCCAGTATAGATATAGATATCTAAACAATAATATATATTAATATTTGTACCCTTTTTTTTTTTAGAACAAATAAATATCAGAGAAAGGCAGTCAGGTTAACTACTGACTCTAGAATACTTACACGAATTAACAGTTATTTGAAGGTACAATCAATCACAAAATGCTCTCTTATTTTTTAAATTTCAGATAATTCAGGAATTGAAAAGCAAAGATGTTAGCAAATCTTTCCGAAAATCAATAAACAAAAAGCAAGGCATTACAGCAATTGGAGGAACATCAGCAATATCTAGTGAGGGGACACAGCACTCTTATTCAGGTAAGAAATTATTAAACATGGGTAAATTTTGCATGGAGGAAGACTCTTTAAATTTGTAATACAGATAAAGAAAAAAAAGCCAACTGGAAAATGTTGGTGTTGAAAGTAAATTAACCCAGCATAAGCATGTGGAGATAGACAAGGTAAGTGTGGCTGATAGTTATTAACTCTGTTCAGTTGTTGTTATTTTCATGCTGCACTTGGAGGCAAGTGGGGCATCTTTGTGAGAACAAAAGAGGAAAACAAGCACTGACAGCTTGTTGGGGGGAGAAATGGCTCCTTTGGCAAACTTCTAGTAATGCTAGTCGAGTTTTTGCCTTCATTACATGCTAATGGACTCTTATTCCTATATTCAGAAAAAAAAGGAATCCTCATTTTCACTTCCACCATGTTAACTAACATGAACTAGAGCCCCACTAACAAACCACCACTTCTCCTTTCTGGATGGACTGGCCTCCTCACATGTCTCTGCCATTACAGAATTAATTGTTCACTCCTACACGGTTTTTGCATAGACTCTCTCGCACTTGAGAAGCTGCTTTTAATATTTGATCTGTTTCTTTCTACCTCCCCCTGCTGCATGTAGTTTATGTTGGTAATTGTGCCTAATTGCATTGCAGCTCCTGATGAGAGTGTTAACCACCTTCTAGGATCATACTGCAATCAGCAATATTGCAATTTTTTGACTTAAGTCTGGAATTTGTGTGGTTCCAGACTGCGGTAAGATTCTGTATATGAGGAAGATTCTCTTTGGTTAGCCACAGGTGGCATTATCCTCTCTTTCAGTAGGATTCCAGCCCCAGCTCTAGCTGGTACATCCCCAAGGCAGGGGATATGCTCCATCTCAAAGGATGCCTGTACGGCATCAGAGGTAATTCTTTAGATACTATTTTATTTTTGGTGGAGAGAAACGAGCCCCGCTAGAGCACAATTCACCTGGCCTGGCCTCACCAGCCATCTGGTTTATGATGAGGTGAAGTGTGCCCTAGAATTTCATGTTGCTTCCCACTGACAGTGAAAGAAGTGCTATGAGTCAGGTGCTTATTGAGGTAAGTGAGGTGAATACCACTGTATTCCATAGGTACCATACATACATTCCATACCACTGCGCTGTATGGGAATATGGATACTGAGACTTGATTGACTATATCCAAACAAGCTTTCTTAGGTCCATAGTAATAAATTCTGCACTGAATATGACAGATAATTTAAAACTGGGATATTAAACTTCTTATGTTTCTCAAAGTTAAAGACAGCTCAGTAGTCCAGATCAGTCTCAAAAGGCCACCAGTCTCTGAAGTCCAGTAGAAGGCAGAATGAAATGCTGCATTTTAAACCAGCCGTGCATAGATTGAGATGTTGCATATTTTAGATGCGAAATTTTCCCCTCTTTTCTGTAATTGCTGAGAAGATGAATTTGAAGTCAGCCATGAGGATACTTTCTCTATGATATGTTATCTTTCAGAAAATTGCCAGGTATTTATTTAGAGGATGCAGAGTTCAATCTGTACTTAACCATTTTTGTGTTTTGTCCCACTGGTCTGATTTTTTTTTTTGTAACTGACCCTTGTGAACCTAAGGGGTTTTGTTGCAGATGAACCTCTTTGACCCAAGTATGCTGTTAGCAGTATATGTTCATGGAAACAGTAATCTGTTATTTTAATGCTGTCTTTCTTTTCAGAGGAAGAAAAGGTTGCTTTTGTTAATTGGATAAATAAAGCTCTACAAGATGACCCAGACTGTAAGCACCTCCTACCCATGAACCCATCAGATGCCAGTCTGTTTAAATCCCTTGCAGATGGCATCCTTCTTTGGTGAGTCCAAGGCTGTGAGAAAGAAAAGAAATTAATCTCAAAGGCTAAATGCTGAGTGGCATGAATTGGAAAACTTCACACAGGCTTTAACATCCAGACTCCACTCTTAAATATTTCAGTCAGGGTGTAAGATGGGGAAAATCTGTTTGCCTATCTAAATGTGATTTTTAGCAAATTTTTGTGACTCTGTGCATATGTTATAGAAGCAGTTTGCCACTTCAGACCCATAATTATACATGCCAGATATGTGCAGGCTGTTTATAAAGGTGATAATTAAACAGATCATAAATTAATTACTTGAAATAATTAGAAAACTTGACTATTTCAGATATTTTTAAAAGTTCCTAGCTATAGTCACTAAATCATGGGATAGCAGGAACAGAAATCTGAATTAAATCCATGGTAAAAGAGAGAGCATACAGTAGATCCCTAAACTTTAGTCTGCTGCAACTTTCTAGTTAGTTAAAGTAGATTAATAGTACTTACTCACACACCATGGTAACAAGGGATTAGCATATTAGTATTGATGTGAATTAGTCTTTGAGTTCCATGTAGATACAAGGTACTACAGAAATGCAGCACAGAAATACACTGATTATACTACAAAGTTTTTCAGTAGAGACCATTTAAGTTACTTCAGTTTACAGTTTTAATCTTCTAAGGAACTTTCTTTGACATTTATAGGTATGATCTATTAATTATAAAAGCCAAATCCAACAATATTTGCTGCTAGTTTAAATAGTAGTTTATAATCAAATAATGTATTTTCTGAGAAATGAAAGTTTGAATAAACTCTTGACTTTTCTTCCTTAGCAAAATGATAAACTTTTCACAACCAGATACAATTGATGAAAGAGCTATTAATAAGAAAAAACTCACTCCTTTCACTATTTCTGTAAGTACTGCATGGATAGGAACTTGCCACAAATTAAAAAGTATTTTTATCTTTTAATTTTTATTTTATTTTTTATTTTATTATTTATTATTTTTATTTTATTTTTATTTTATTTTTCTCTTTTTCTCTTTTCTCTTTTCTCCACTGTTCTGGTGGAGAAAAAATAATTTTTAAAAGTATACGTAATAAAAAAATCTTAAAGCCTGAGATTGTATTTTCCAATAAACTCTGCTATATTCTCCTGTTTCTTAGATGATTTACAGAAAATTTTGTTTTTTCATGCTTTCCCTAATTCTTTCCCTATTAGCTGTTTTTCTTTTTCTTTACTGAGTACCTGAAGAAAATAATTTTAGACTTCTGAATAGATGGTCAGGTTGTATTTTAGCAATGCAGAAAGTATCTGCATGGCTGTATATTCTGTGGTAGGACAGAGCAACTTGGACAGAAGATGAGGAGATCTATTTTTAATTGTGTATGAAGTTATGGAAAACTTTGACAGAAAAGCTTTTTAAGACCGCAGTTTGGGTTTAAGAAAACTGGTCTGGAAATTGAAGTAGATTCATACATTACTGCCCCACTGAGAAAAAACTGCGGATTAAAAACCGCAGTTAAATGGCAGACTTTTCATTTCAGGCTGTGATGTGAAAATATGAAAAATTAAACCATACTATGTTCTAAATCCTCCAAGTGGGTTTTGTCATCTCTGATTATTTAAAGAAGATCCGTCAGCAAAGATGATACTGCGTGTGCTTGTTGTTTCTTTAGATAGTTAAAGTATGACACAAGAAAATAGTAATATTGATGAGAGATGCCAGCTATTTTTTCTTGGAATGTTTTATCTCTGACGATCAATAGCTTTGAGTGTTAGGGTGTTGAATTGCCATGATTTTCATATGCTCTTCATTCAATTACAGTTTAACAAATTGCTTGAATAATTGTGTAAGATTCAAGATGGGATGAGAGTGATGGCAGTAGTCTCCTGCATAGGACTCCATGCAGGAATTCCATCTGAACATGTTTTACCCCAGGATCAAGCCTCTGACATTTTGAACAGTATTGTTTAATTTGTATAACTGATACTTAAAAATTGCAAAAAGTATTTTGATTAAAGTATTCCTCAGTAATCCAAGCTGCAGAAGGTGGTCCACAATTTTTGATGGGTCCATATTAAACACTGTCAATAATATTTTCCACCAAGTTTTCGTAAGATGCATGGGTAGTTCACAAGAAGTTTATGGCATGCAGTTTCCCACTAGAAGCCACTGGACTAATGCACTATTTCTTCCAAAGTTTAATATGAACAAATTTACTAAAAAATACAATCTCACAAGTTTGTTAAATGATGATATTCCGAATAGGAAAACCTAAACCTGGCTCTGAACTCAGCATCTGCCATTGGCTGCACGGTTGTCAATATTGGATCACAAGATTTGCAAGAAGGAAAACCACACTTGGTATTAGGACTCTTGTGGCAGATCATTAAAGTTGGCCTTTTTGCTGATATTGAGATCTCCAGAAATGAAGGTAAGAGTAATGCCAGTTATAGCAATGTCAGCCACTTGGAACTGGCTCAGACCACAATAGCAATGATTTCAGCTTTCTTTCAAACTTTCCTTTAGCTCTTATTGCCTTGCTAAATGAAGGGGAAGAGCTGGATCAGTTAATGAAGCTTTCCCCAGAAGATCTCTTGCTACGCTGGGTGAACTACCATCTGGCCAATGCAGGCTGGCAGAAAATCAGTAACTTCAGCCAGGACATTAAGGTATGTAGTTATTTGCTCTGATAATTGAACACAGTGGTATTAAAACACACTATGCATAGGAAAAAATTAGTCAGAAGAATTTAGATACAATATTAATCTGCTTTCTCTGGCTTCAGGCTCATCCTGCATTTTTCAACATGGAAAGAACATTACTTTGATCTCTTCTATCCTATTTAGTTGCTCATTCCATGTATTATCACATCACAGTGCTAAGTGAACATTTCCAACAAGTTGATATTCAGGAAAGTTCTGCTGTTGTAAAATGGCTATTAAGAGTTATTTAGGACAATTTGCACCACCTTATCGTGTACCTAGTAACTCCCAGTCACTGCTTTGCTGTGTGTCAATTGACTGACACGGGCTGAAAGGTTCGTTGGGGCAGGTGGCAGAGCTCCATAACTCTCTCTTCATTCATTCTGCACAAGGCATGCAGAGCATGGTAGTAGCCCAGTTGAAGAGAGAACACAGCAACTTTTAAAACTAAAAGCAAAGGAGGAAGATTCCCTAAGGTGGTTGGACCTCCTTTCATTGGAGAAAACCGTATCATTAATTGCAAGTTACACCTTTTCAAATGCTACCAAGAAGGCTGGCATTAAAGCATACCTGTAACTAGGGTTTTACATGAAAACTGCTACTATGGTAAAAATACTGCGTGGTGTTTAAGAGAAGTATGAAATACTTGTAGAACTAGTAGGGGTTTATTTTTATTTCTAGTTTCTTACTGGGGTGGGAAGGGGACCCTAGAAGCATATGGAAAGCTGCATGAAATAAATGTAATTTTTTTCTGTCACTATAGATTCATCCTAAAAGAGCCACCTTGCTCTCTATTTTTAATTCCAATTGCCTGGTTAAGAATGAGGAATTCTTATAAAACATTATATTTGAAAAGGATAGTGAGGGAATAAAATACCAACACTGAATATAAGATGCAAATTGAATCTTTTTGTGGGTAGCCACATAAACTTGCCCGGAATATCTTAATCACAACAGTCTAGTTAATATTCAGCAGAATAAATTTAACTAGAATTGTACAGAATAATTAGAAGACATTCCTTTTCTATGTCATCTGGCTAAATAAGTTCTATGTGAAACGGTATCCATATGGTTGTATCCATATTCACTGGAATTATGGTGCTATATTTTTGACTTCTATAGCTTTTGGAGTGGACTATTAGAGCAGTAAATGACTAGGAAGGGCTAAATACTTGCTTGCTTTTTTTTTTTTGCTTTTTTTTTTTTAAATTTTACACTGCATTTTGTAGGATTCAAGAGCATACTACCATCTGTTAAATCAGATTGCACCCAAAGGAGATGACATTGATCAATTGCCCATTAAAATTGACTTTACAGGATTTCATGTAAGTATCCAGAAATGTAAAAATAGACTGGAATTATCTGAGACCTCTGTGTACGTATCCAACGTTCTGGTTACCAGGTTGTCCCTGAATCATCTTTTGTTTCCTAATGCATGCAAAAGCTCAGCCAGATTCCTCAGTGTTACAAAAGCTTAAATGCGCAAAAACTTGAGTAAAGTTCCTGAAACAGGATAATGCATCCTGGAGTCTAAAGTTTGGAGCTATGTTTTACTTGGAGTAGCGTACATTTATTTTCAGTTGGGTCATCCAACATGAATATTACAACTTCCCGCTCAGTTCTCCTCTTCTGGAATTCAGACAAGGAAAAAGAGTAGACTTCACAAATCCTGTGATCCCTTGTCTAACCAAAGAGCATTTGGAAGTAACATGTGAGTCCTTCCAAAAACTAGCAGGAAGGTGTGGTGTCCATCAAGCTTTAGGTTGTAAAGGGACAGAGGGTCTAAACCCAGCCTACATGGATGTGAAAACACTTGTCTAAGCTGCTTTATAATGCTTGTTGGAAGGATTATTCTGAGAGTGCATTTGATACCAAGTTGAACTGCATGCCTGGGATACCTAGATATCATTCAGAATCGAAAGTAGAATCTCCTTATTCAACATAATAATGAAACCCATGTGCAAGATTGCTTACATGCTTTAGTTCTCTCAAACTCCTTGTTTTCTTTGTTTATTCTCATTTGGGGATTTTTTTGAGAAAGAGTAGAAGTTAGTTTTTTCCATGTAATTTCCTACAGTTCATTTGATCACGTTCTGTAATGAACCAGTATATTAATAATAAAGACCAATGAACAAAACACACAAGTTGCTAACTTACAATGACTAAGAAGCAAAAATATTAAAAGGAAGGTAAGTTTGAAGCATTCAAACTCTTACTGAGGGTTTTGGGCATCATCTGTAATTACTGTGCTTGAGAATATCAGTTTAAAGTAGTGATGGTGAACCTTTGGCACATGTAGCAGAAAATGCAATATGGGAAACAACAGCCTGGAAACGGAAATAGAATTACTACATTTCTGGCTGTAGTTACTGTGATTTGTGAGGAATGCTGTGCTGACAGCCACAGAAGTGAAGGACAGTGGAAGGCAGAGGGGAATTGTCAGGGGCTGTAAGAGCTAGCTCAGGCATTGGCAGAATGAAGCAGGAACTGACATGGATCATTTGAAGATTTTCCTACTGAAGTTTCAGTAAAATCTAGTACTAGACTTAACTGCAAATTAATTTTTGTTTGTTTTTCTTTTTAGGATAAAAATGACTTGAGGAGGGCTGAATACATGCTCCAACAGGCAGATAAATTGGGCTGCAGACAGTTTGTAACTCCAGCTGATGTGGTTGCAGGCAACCCTAAGCTCAATTTGGCTTTTGTTGCAAATCTCTTTAACACATATCCAGCCCTGCACAAGCCTGAAAATTCATCTTATGATCTCAATTTATTAGAAGGTACTCAACTTACTAACTATACAGAAGATAAGAATATTAGTGATTTCTATTTAAGTATTCCTTCTAGGTTGTGATACAGGATCCCCGTGTGTTGGTGCCTGTGTTTACTCACTAGCAGGCAGTATCAGCCTTAGTAGAAGTCCCTATTAGTGTGTATATTGTGCACTTGTGGTAGTCTGACCAAATGGTTATTCCTGAATAACCTTCTGTCACTCATTTGCAGGAGCAAAAATTGTCTTCCTACTTTCCTTTCAGTTTCCTGTGCTTCTTTCCATGCTGTTTATATTTTAGCTAATGTACAAATTCTAGCTTTTCTTTGCAGTGCTATTTTATGCAACTGTAATAGTGTTTAAAAGTATTTTTCACATAGTAAATTTATATATGTGTGTGTGTATTAGATTGTTGCCTTTTAAAGGAGGAAATTTTTTTAAAAAAAAAGCTTCTGTACTGGCAACCTGTATTAATCTATTGCATCAACAGCCTATACAGATCCTGTCATATCAGGGAGTTTGGTCTTTAACTGTACAGTTCAGATCTCTAATGCTAGAGATAAAGGGATAATTGATAGCAATCTTTGGCTGTTGCCCTTGCTGTGGACCAGCTAATCTAGGATAATGAAATGGCTCCTGCCAGTGTATTTCACAGTTGTTCACTGATCTCAAAGGAATGTGAGAATCAGGGGTGCTGCACTCGGGAGAATCACCAGCAATGTTCACATAGTCCTCTGCACTGCCTTCTCGTGCCTTCCTCTTACTGTTCCTATCAGGTTTCCTTTCCATCTAGGTGAGTCCATCTTCCTTTGCTCCTGTTTTTTCATAATTTGTCTGCGCTGCTGCATCCCTGTGCCACAAAACTTGTCCCCTTCAGACCATTCCTGTTTCAGGCTTCTTGCTCTTCTAGCTTCAGCCGGGTGCCAGCTGTGATGTGATAGAAGTATCAGAGCATAGCACCTTGTCTGCCCTTTTCAGCTGTGATATCCCCAGTCACTGCAATCCCTGCTGGCCAGGACAAATGATTGAAGGAAAGGTCTACTCTTCCTCTGCTGCACTTTTGTTAGAAATGTCGGCTCTTGGAAATGTATACAGGAGCAAATTTTTTTTAGAATATGTTCACTTCAGCTTCTCTGCTCCGAAGATCTAGTTGCTGGTGTGATTTGAAATACTGAAAACTTGGTTAAATTTGGAAGTGTTTTCATTGGCATGGGGAAAAACAGTTGGATTAGTTTCTGGACTTGCCTGAAACATTTAGATGAGATCAAAGTCTCAGCCAAACCAGTTTAAAAAGTTACAATCACCTGAATGCTAGACTATGGTTTTGTAATGAAAAATACTGGCCAAATTTAACTTACTATTTACAGTATATATTTTAGAGATGGATAATTTCGCCAATATTATCTGTTCAAAGAAAAGTAGATGACTCTTTTTTTGCCCTCAAATAATAATTCCCGTGGTGTCAAGTAGATCTAAACCATCAAAATAGTTACTGCAGCCCAAAGACAATGTTGTTAATGGTTTTTTCCTGTTAATGTTTTATGTTTTCCATTAAGTCCTGTGTTTATACTGATGTTTTCTCAAGCTAGTGATATAAAATATGACATTAATTTCTTTATAGTTTCATCATAGATTTTCTGTTGAAATCTGACTCATAATTTATAATGCTTTCCTGTTTTGCTTCATGAAATGCAGATTTGACCCCTCCTAATGTAGGTACTGTATTTAGTACTTTTCTGTACTCCATAAAAGTGTTTATTCTGCTATTTTTCTTTCCTTTTTTTTTCCCCTCCTAGTGTTTTATCATCTCTGTCCTTTTCTGGTTGATTTTTTGCGTTGTTCTTACATTTTTCTATTGTTTTAATATGCCGTCATAAGTAAAAGAGAAGGAAAAAACCCCACAGCATATACAATGGGGGCAAGAGTTGCAGTAAGTCAAATGCCATACAGGTATTTTTGGGGATTTAGCCAGTAAGGGCTTTCCATGAACTGAGATGTCAAGCTGTAGGCATATGTGGGTGAGTAGAGCTTTCTGAAAGTCTTTATTTTGCTCCATAAATTCCATCTCTTCAGGGACTGTTCCACCCAAAGAGTATGGGGTGGCTGTCCTCTTCAGTTTAAGAGCATGACCACTGTGCATAAACTGACATCTGCCCTCAAGACGTCTGGTGATGTGCACTGATGTGTGGAGAGCAGATCCCTCAGGAATACGGACACAGCAAAACCAACATCTGATATGTGTGGGGGTGGAGAGGGCAGTCCTGGCCTCAGTTAATGCATGACCTCTGCATGTTGCTGCTGGTCCAAGGAACCTCCTGCTTGCAGGGAGAGCAGCAGTTTGGAGTCCAAGTCATGCAGAAAGCTGAGTTCCTGGGGGGAGGAAGAGGAGGGACTCGTGTCCACCCACATTTCCTCCAGTGTAGATGTCCTGTGCTGTTGCTTAGATTTCTGGCAGCCTTTGGCTGTTGCCACGAGAGGGTTAAGGACGCCCACTCAGGCTGACTGGACTTAGGGTGCAACTGCATCTTGAGCTCTGTTGTCTTCCAGAGATAACCTCAGATATATTTGGAGCTCTTTGGATTCTTCACCCCCTCCCTATGGCTACTCCCCATTCAGTTCCACACTGTAATGATCTCAAAAAAGAGATGGCAATAAATATAAAGGATACTACCAAATTTGCTCCTCTCTCTTTTGTGTAGCTCTGCCCCCTTTCTGCAGTTTTCCAATGATTTTGGCTATCTGCTGCACCACTCAGCAGAAGATATGCTCCTGATAGGATCACAAGGTATATTTTGAATAAAAGAATAGAGAGAAAAAATTGATCAGTTCTCAGCCATCTGGAAAACTTAGGAACGCTTATGTATTGCATGATAAAGGGATTTGTTTAGAGTGGCATATTAAATTAGTGTGCTGGGTTTAGTTCCTGGACTCCCACTCTCCGAAAGGGTCCTGCCCAACTTGCATGCTCTTGCTCCTGCTTGGCTACTTTGGATTTTCCTGACAATGTTAAGCATGCATTTTAAAATTCTCAGTCTGAGTGCAGTTGCTGAGTATCTGTTTTTGTAGCTACGCTGTTTAGTAGGAATTCACTAAATAACCTTTGTACTGTCTTTGCAATGGACAAGTGTTCCTAAAAGCACTTTGCAGTCAGTATTGTAGGTACTGCAAATCAACTCAAAGCTCAGTAACCCTAAAATCATAAAAAAGAGCATAAGGCACTTGCTTCAAAATACTATAATCTCAAAGATACTCTTTATGAACTTAAATTATATGTCATTCTTGAGTTTTGATTGTGTTTTAAATTGAAAAAACTGGTACTTTTAATAACTTTGTCATTGTGATTCTTCTTTTAAATTTTAATGTGGCAAGAAATATGTGAAACAAAGCTCTCTGATGACGTTGCAGAATAGTATTTTTCCTTGTTTCAGCATATATTCATCAGTGGCTCTTTGGTTATTTTTGCAAGTAAATATTTGAAACAAACAGTAATTCAAATTGCATATGAAAAATCAGAATTTAGAAATTGTATCAGTAAGATGAATACGAACTACTTAATAATAATTGGAAAGGAAAGAGCCTGGTAAGGTGGCTGAAACTTTTAAAATAAAATTTATTCTGTTAGAAATCGTAAACTACAGCTGAAATTTCTGAAGTCCAGAGCTTTTTGTATAAAAGGGTAAGAGACCTAGATTAAAATTGTAACTTCTGTCTAAAAATCAATGTTATGACATAGGTCTAGGCATGGAAAGATGTTAAAGAGATTTTCATTCTAGTCTAATGATGAATATGCATTTACACAGTAGCTTCATTTTACAAAAACATTCATTATTCTGTAGTCAGCCTTGAACTGCAGTACTAAAAGAGACAGTTTGCATGCTATATGAACCTCATCAGACAAACTTGGTATTCTTACCCCCTAAGGAGCAAACAAAAACAGCAAAGAAAAATCTTGCTTAGGTTTTTATGCTTCAGTCCAAAGAAATATGTTCTTTGATTGTTTGGAGAGGTTTTCTCCCTCCTCAATGTCCTCTTTGCTTTCTTAACTGTGGATTATCGACACAGGGGAGCAAAGTGATGAGGTTATTCCAAGATCACATATTCAGGCTAAATATTTTCTTAAATGCTTCTCTTTGATGCAAGAGAAAACAGCTAATGCAGCACTGATTCACATGCAGTTGGCCACAGAGATGTTAAAATTTAGGTGGTGTTGTATGTAGAAAATTAATGTATTATTGCCAGCTGTATATAGAGAAAGTTAGGTTAGGACTTGGGATTGCAATAATAAAAGCAATCTAAGTCAGGAAAGTGAAGGTTGGGGTTTACTTCCTAATGATTTTTCTGCAGTTCTTGTAAGTAGAATTGTTGGTTAAAACTGTGAGAATAACTGAACCCCTTGACAGTTAGAAATCATATATATAAATATATAAATAGCTTCACAAATTTAACCAATACAACATTGCCTTGCTAAGTTTTCAGGCTAAAGCTAAAAAAGTGAAATCTGTTGCTTTGGGGAGGCCCTTTGCAAATTAATACTGTCAACTTCTGTGAAGTGAGAGTGAAGTTGTAGTGTCTGGCGTGTTAGTACTAACTTCTAATAAAAAGGTGCCATTTCAAACACATTTAATGGTACTGTTGAATGCAGTGTCCAGTCATTTTAGTTTTAGGAAATTATTATTCATAATCTCCATAATATATTAATTATGTAAAATATATTTTTAAAAATGTATTTTATCAAATTGTATTTACTCAGAAAAAATGTAGTACTCTAATAGTACTCCCTGTAGTGCATCTGTCCCTGTGCCCAGAACTGAGTGAATCTGAATTGGATAGAATTGCCTTGTAGTATAGAATACTGTTTGGGAAATTATGAACTCATTTGGGGGGGGCGGGGGCGGGGGGAAAGGTGCATGACGGATAGGAGAACCAGTTAAACATTGCTTATTAAAGTATTTTCTCCAGTAACTTATATTGAATTATATTTGTCACCATAGGAGAAAGTAAGGAAGAAAGGACTTTCAGAAACTGGATGAATTCACTGGGTGTAAGCCCGTATGTTAATCATTTATACAGGTAAGGTTTTTTTTAAAAACAATTAGACTTCCCTTGAGTGATGGGGGAAGAAAGAAGGAAAGAGGGTGAAGTTGTATTTCTACTAGAAGAGTGACTTCCAGGTTTCCACTTCAAAACTGGTCTGTAGAACCACATTCAGCAGTATCTGACTAGAATATTCTAGTCATAATGTAGAAATACTAGAAAACATAAGAGGGTTTAAATATTCCCCCCTCACACACTTTGAATTACATTTTTTTACACTGTGAGAAGTCTCAAGTACTTACTTTCATTGTCAAGATGACCTTTTGTGCTTAAAAACATTGTTCTGCTCTGGTTTAGTGACCTTTCTGATGCTTTAATCATCTTCCAATTGTATGACATGACGCGGGTGCCGGTTGACTGGAGCCACGTCAACAAACCTCCTTACTCCTTACTCGGTGGCAATATGAAAAAGGTGGGTGGATGCTCTGCAATATGAAAAAGGTGGTCATTGCTCTGCAATATGAAAAAGGTGGTCATTGCTCTGCAGTATGAAAAAGGTGGGTGGATGCTCTGCAATGCAGCCCAGCTTCACTCTGTCCCATTGTGTTAACAGCAGTCTGGGTTGAGATTTCTGTGCTGCTGAGACAGCCCTGGGGGGAAAAAAAGGAAAAGATATTTTTAGGTATTATCCCAAGGAATAAATAGCAGTTACAGCACATATCCCTTTAGATTCTAAATGTGGATATACCTTTTAGCAATATATAACTTGTGGCCTAATTTGTGTACATAAGTAAAAGCTTCAGGCCTGACACAGCTGCTCTTGCTGGATGCTCTTAGACCGTGAGGTGTTTCTTCCCAGAGCAGTTTTATATCCTGCCCAGAGGATTTGTTCAAGACTTACAGAATCCAAGCTTTCACTTAGTTTTGTGATTTTTATGAAGCCTGAAATGTAGAGGATAAAAATTACTGCCTGTTTAAGAAGAACACATTTCAATATTTGAAGTATAGTATTGATACAAATATACTTTAATTCACTACCTTAGTGAAAACTTGGTTTTCTCAAATGTGGAAAAAATATTGTCATTGGAATCTTGCATAATTGCATTTATAGTAAAAACTGTTATTTTAATCATAGTGTAGCTAGACTGGAAATCTTTTTAGCTTCAAATCTCACCATAAGTAATGGATAGCCAAAGTAATTCAAAATACACATAGATGATATGTCTGTATTGTGGAAATATGAAGGTGTTTTCATTATTTGCATACAAAATTTATTTTCAGATTGAGAATTGCAATTATGCAGTAGAACTTGGGAAGACAAAAGCCAAATTCTCACTGGTTGGTATTGCTGGACACGATCTAAATGAGGGTAATCCCACTCTGACTTTGGCTTTGGTATGGCAACTGATGAGAAGGTAAGTTAGGCACAATGTATTACAGATGTGTATATTTGTGTCTGTGCATGTGTGAATGTGTGCTGTGTATCAAGGCAAATTAAACCTATTGTTCAGTTCACCCAACTGGTATTTTAGAGAGCAATCTCTAAATATCCCTGTCCTCAAAGATAAACTTGTATATGTGTTTTGTAATTTTACATACTGTATAGGATTGAAACCACAATTTATAGCAACAAATAAAACCTTATAAACTAGAAACTGTGATTAAAATTATAAATTCTGCAGCAAGTAAAAAGAACTCAACTTATTTCATGTGGATTCCATGTATCTTTCTGTAAGTAGAGAGTAATTTACATATTTGTAAAACCTAAGGAAGTCATGATATATACTATAGAAGTTAAAAGGGTAAAAAATTGTAGGCCATTGCAGCTATAATTACGTAAGTGTCATCAAATCAACATCTTGCTACTGTATTGAGCAAGAAAAAGAAAGCGATTTCACTAAATAGTGTTTTATTGCCAATGTTTTCTTAGACCTATCCTGAAACACTTAGTGGTTTTTGTTCTCAGACTGTTGTGATTCAACGCAAAGATGCTGGTAGGAAGCCATTTAAACTTAGAAAGTAAAATTGATTATGATGTACTGAGTAAAACAAATGCATGAAGATGTTACAGTGAATATTATGAGATGTGGGATATTATTTTCTTCTTGTAACCACTAAAAAAATGATTTCAAGTAACAAATAATTTATAAGGTAATGTTACCTTATGAAGAGGAGTACTTGGCCTTGCTACTGCGATGAAGTAATATTTTACTTTTGCTTATAGCTTTATACTGTTAGAAGAGTTGAGTTCTACCACTCATTTTAACTTGGGCTCTTGTTCTCTTTATTGAAGGTACACTTTGAATGTACTATCAGACCTTGGAGAGGGGGAAAAAGTAAATGATGAAATTATTATTAAGTGGGTGAATCAGACACTTGCAAAAGCAAATAAGAAAACTTCAATTATAAGTTTCAAGGTAATCAATTTTATTTACTTTTCTTTCCACATATAATAAGACCTGGGATTTTTAGCCTGATCTATTAACAATTTGGCTTTAACAGTGGCTTTCCCATCAGCTAGAAAAAATGTTTAAGGAAATATTTCTGACAGTCTGTGAATCTTCAGAAGTGTTTTAAAAAGCTGTTAACAAGAATAAGAAATTATAATAGTTGCAGTAAGATACAAAACAAAAACCCCAACAATGAGAAAAGAAAAATAAGTTTAAACTTTCAAAGGGGCTTGTGTCTGAAGTTACCAGTGTCCAGGCATGGCATGTCACATATTGCCCAAGTTTTTGGATATAGGCACTGTCATGCTTGTAGAAGCATGAACAACAATTTTGGAAGTACTGGAGGCAATGACAACTTCTCCTAAGAGCTGTTAAAAGGATGTACTCGCATGTGACAGAGCCGGGAGAGGGAGCCCAAGGTAACCAGCGACACCTTGTGTCTTCTTGGCACTGCAGATGTGCAGCAGGCCTGGGGAAAACAGGAGATTTTCCCAATCAGCAAACAGGAATACATTGATAAAGGAAGCCTTCCTTCCACATCATTTAAGTGTTAAACACGAAAGAAGCCATATGTGTGTTATTCTGTGTGAATCTCTTGCTTTAGAACTGGCTGATTAATAATTGCACTTGCACACAAATGTAGCATTCTTGTACAGGTTCATTGTATAATCTGAAGCAGTTGTTTGTGGCTCAAAATATAAGAACCTAGCAAGTTAAATATTTGAAACTTCACTATGTTATAAACTTTAATTAGGCAAGCATTATTAATAAAAAATTTAAGTAAAAGTATTTCATTTTCCCTCTAGAAGGTAATTTGGGCCTTCATTTTCTTACGAGATGTTGCTGCTTCTCTTATTTCTAAAAAAATTGTAATAATGGTGGTATTAAATAAGTTCAAAGTATGACAAAAATCCCAATATCTTGCCGTTGGTATGCCTGTGTTTTTGGGAGGACATTTGTTGTGTTTTTAAGGTCATTCAAATAGTGTTCTTAAAATAATTCAGCTGATGGTTACCAATAAGATAAGGAGGTACTGATGTAAAGTGACTATTGAGTATTCCTTTTTTTTTACTCGTAATTTTTTACAACATTCACATATATATTGTATTTCACTGTTTGGGTTTTGGGATTACTATGGCAAGCAGACAGTAGAGAATGCAGAAGTGCCTCATATTTCACTGTGGACTATGAAAGCCAAGTTCTATTGCATTGCCATTTGTTCAAACAGTAAAAATGATAAAGGTGTGTCTTACGGTCTTGGGGATGTATATACTCCATGCATTTAATGTCTTGAAGCAGAATTATGTTAGTATTTTTTGAAGTTTAATGACTATGATGGCTGTGTGGGACTTCAGTGAATTGGCAGCCATAGCTCTGACCTGGTGACAAAGGCAGCGGTGTCCCATGCTCAGCACTGCAGGGCCAGAGCCAGCCTCCCTGGCACTGTCTGTGCTTGCTTTGGCATCAGCAGCTTCTTCCCTGCCTGGACACTTGGGAAGGAATAATTGCAGCAACAGCACTTGCTCTTTTCAGAATGTCTGTGTATTAAATATGAAACACAAGACTGCTCACACTAGCTCAGAATACCATTTGAGTTGAAAAAGTATAAAAAAGAGTGAGCTAAAAATTACTGCAGAAAATAGTTCCATGGCAAGAAGAGGAGAAAAATAAACATATTGGGGAATGTAAGTATCTTTTTGTTGTCTTGAAAGTCTGGTCCTTGAACTTCTATCAGAATTCCCTTCCTTCCTTAGGGTCTAAGGAGGGAAATTTGATGAAATAAATTTAAACCATTTGTGTAATAATGATACCAGCACAGTGAACATTATAATACTGGTTGCAGAAAAGAACATTAGATTTCATAAAGGGTGAGGAAAACGTTCACACTATGAAGTAACAAAACAGGTTTCTGTCTTACAGTTTGTATGCAAGATGTGCTGTAGGATTTTTTGGATTTTGAAGATGGAGTAATAAAAACAGATTCCTTAAACTAATCTTGTGAGTCTTTTTCTTTTAGGACAAATCAATTAGCACTAGTTTACCTGTCCTAGATTTAATAGATGCCATTGCACCAAAAGCAGTTCGTCCAGAAATGGTCACGAGAGAAGACCTTTCTTACCAAGACAAACTGAATAATGCCAAGTAAGTTTTAAATTAATGCATCATATTTTCCTGAGATGCAGGAAATGCATGGATTGATGGTGTAATGCATTATTTACTGATTTGTTAAGAGAAAGATTACACTAATATTGATTTTTTTTTCAAATAGAATATACTAAATTCTAATACTATTATTTTTCTAGTATACCTAAAATGAACTCAAATTCACAGCTGATATGACCTATCACCATGCACTGCAATTGGTTTCTTAGTAGTCTGCCATAACTCATATTGGTTTTGACCAAAAATGCTTTGATAACCAATAGCCAAACATCTGCCAGTCCAATTGCCAGTATGTGCTTTCTTCACAATAATGTCCATTTTCTAGTAGAGCCTAAGTACTGATTAAACAGGCATCTCCTGCTATTGAAATCCTCTTTTGTTGTTCTGAATTTTGACATATTGGTAGATGGCAGAAAAATAAGTGTTTGTTTTCTCTTGTTTTCCAAGGTATGCCATTTCAGTTGCTCGAAAAATTGGTGCTCGTATTTATGCTCTCCCAGATGATCTGGTTGAAGTGAAGCCAAAAATGGTGATGACAGTGTTTGCATGTTTGATGGGAAGAGGACTGAACAAAATAAAATAATGAAGATGTGTAATATAACTTTCTGCCATGTTAAGCACAATGAATGCCTCGCAGTTTACAGAGTTCTGAAGCTTAGTAAAAGTGTATGCACAAATACACTCATCAGTTATCTTTTAATACTGTGTTTATATTAGTTAATTTTATTCAAATTCATAACTCATGGATTATTTATGGCTAATACTGTTTTCAGAATATGTTCATTAACAAATTAACGTAATAGATTTGTATTGCTTGGAAAAAACCCATACAAATCAAGGTTCATTTGTATTATTTCCATAGCATTGTAACAATCTGCATAGTTTTACATATGTTATTTCAGGACTTATTATTAAGAAACACTGTTTGATTTTTGTGGGTGTTACATGTAGTCATACAAATCTCAAGGTGCACTCCAATCCTGTTGGATTGGACTTCAAACAGCACAGAAGTTATCATCCTTGCCTTATTCTTGGAGAGCTTAACTCTTGTTGGAGCCAATGACAGTGTTGTCATTGACTTCAGTGAGAGCAAGTAAAGGCCTGTGATAATGTCTGGTAACTAATGAATACTGATTAAACTAATGAAACTTTTTTGTGAGAATAATCTTTAAATATACGTAGTAGTTTGGTTGTTACTTAGCAGGAACTTTCACAAACCATGTTGTATTAAAAAAACAGCAGTTATTAGGTCTGCATATGTGTTAAGTTTTGCAGTTGGACTAAACAGCTGTTGATTGGTTTTTTTTAAATTTTTCATAAAATATTGTATTAAGAAAACAATAAAGAGCTGGCTAGTCCTGTATGGGATTTCACATTATTGTATTGTATTTTCTTATATATCATCCCTTTGATTTTCCTAAAGTGTGTATCGTGTGTGCAGAGGTTTTGCGTAGAAAGACCGGTGCATTATCTGGATGACATAAAGTCCATAATTTTTTCTTAGTAATTTTAAAGTAAGTATTTGTACTCCTTAATCATCAGCTGTATATTTTCACTGATCATGCTGGAGCTGGACATTTAGTAAAGTTGTTACCAAAAGCCAAACAGTATGAAAACTAAATAAAAATCATAAAGATTATTTTTTTAAGTATGAAGCTTCTACTTTCTCTCAGCTCCTGAAACCAGTCTGAAGTGTGGCAAAACCTGAGAATACTGATGAGTGAACAGCTGGAATAAGTTTTATATCTTCACTACCTTGCACTCAACATAGCAACAGTAAGAGATGCATCCATCCATTTTCTGTTCGATAATGGGGACTGGAGGGAACTAAGTGCTTGGCTTTGAAGCCATTTGCTTCTGCTTACCGTTTTGTATTGTTTGGACAAGATTTGATTTACTTGGTTTCTATTCTCAGTTCAAGATGATGACAGTTTTGCACAGGATTTGAGTTCTGGACACAACTCAGTCCAAGTTCTCATTTAAGAGAGGTAAATGGAGGCTTACTTAGTCTCTATACTGTAAGAATAAATGATCTCTTATTAAATTATATAATCCTGCAGTACTGTATTTACCTGCCCAGGCACTTGGTAACTTACTCCATTAAGGTCAGTATTTCCTCTTTTATAAATTACTGTTTTAAGTGTCCAAAATTACTTTAAAGCTCCTCTGATGAAATTCAAATGGGTTTTCTTGGGCAACCATCCGGTGCTGGGGTGAGCAGGGCCGCGGTTCCTATAGCAGCTGGAAGAAAATAGATTGAAGGGAAAGCGCAGCCCTGGGGGCGCCCAGCAGCAGCTGCAGGCTCTGCGGTCCGCGTCCCAACGCCGCCTCCTTCGCGGGGCGGGCGCTGTGGGGAGGGACTGGGAGGCCCCTGCGGCCCCAGCGCTCAACCCGCCCGCCTGCGCCGGCCT
>VZTX01006391.1:16409-59935 GCA_013400915.1 Pardalotus punctatus | reverse complement strand
GGGCCGGCTGTGAGCCCCGCGCTGCCCTCCCCGCGCCCCGGGGTGCGGGTCCGCCGTGCCGCTGCTGCTGGGGCACCGCGGGGCCCGGGCGGCCGCCTCCCGCTGACCCCGAGCAGGAAGAGGGGCGCGGGGCCAGCTCTTCTGCCTTCGTGAGGGCGTTCGGTTTGTGTCAGGGGAATTTGGAAAGTATTCGCTGTGTCCGGTGTTAAAAGAGTCTCTGAGTAGAGACCTGCTGTAAAATCAGAGCTTATATAGACATCCCCAGGATAAGCGAGACCGCTGTTCTGCGATTTGCACCATTGGTGGCGGATGGGAAGAGATTTTTCTTTCTAAAATAGGCTGCTTACTTTAAGCCTGTATTTAGTTACCCTTGAGTACAAACGTGGCTTTAAATCAACCTGATCTTAGGAGGTCTGAAAGGCTGGACTCCGAGGTATTTTTTTAATGATGTGCTGCATGGCTCTGCATGCTTGGGGCTTAAGCACGGCTGCCGGCGCTGTGTTTACACGCAGAGCTGCGTGCTGGCCCCGAGTTTGGGTTAGCTTACAGCCACGGGGCTTTTCTGCAGGGACATTGAGCAGCCAGCTTAGGAACTTCGCTCCGGGGCTCTCGGTGGTGGGATGCCAGGCTGGTGCACAGCCGCTGCAGCCTGTCCTGAACATCTGAAGAAGCCACGGCTTTCTCTCTTGAGTATAAACAGCGGTTCAGGGAGCTAAAAGGCAGCGTGACAAAAAATGTAACAAAACCCAGTTGTCTGTATAACGACTGGTTCAGTGCTCTTGCAGGCTCGGTATATATTTTATTGGTCGTTAAAGTATTCTCCATATACCTATGTAAGTATTCGACACTAAGGTCTGTCTTGGTCGTGGTATTCTATGTTGCAAAGTAATTTGTTACCCTGGAGAAGGTTTTGAAAAGCACTTATGCTTTCTTGTGTGTTTGTTTTTAGGATTGGAACTAAAGGGATGGTTAAAAGTACATGTCTAGTGCTTTCCTGTAAAGAGATCTCCTGAAATATCTTTAGTTTCTTCCCTGATCGGAGAATGCTTCTCTACCTTGACTTCTTACTTGTCTGATACACTCAGCGTCTGTTGCCAGCTAGGGAACAGTGTCTTGTTTGATGGTAGCTGGTACTTAAAATGTTCACATTCTGTTATTGCTTTATAATATGAAGTGATATCCCTACCTTACTTGTGCAGGTGACTATTACATGGTTAAGAAACTCTTAGAGGAAAACAGCTCAGGTGAAATGAACATAAATTGTGTGGATGTGCTTGGACGAAATGCTGTTACCATAACCATTGAAAATGAAAACTTGGACATACTACAGCTGCTTTTGGATTATGGCTGCCAGGTATCCAACACACATTATTAAAAGTGTTCAGTGTAGTCATATATGTACTTTGTTAATCTGTCTGAATGTGGAAGTAAATACAGTTTGCCTTTTAAGCAGTTCAGTTCTTTTTCCAGTAAATTGGAAAAAGTAATTATGAAAGTGTTTTCTTCTCACAAGTTGACTTTTCTAGTGGGATTTTATTGGCATGGCAAATGTGTAAGTAACATTTCCTATGATATTAACAAGTTTGAATTTTATTTTTAATGTTACTCCTGTTGCTTATATAATGCATACATTATCTTCAAGGAAAAACGTATATGGTGTGAGTGCCTCATATTAAAAGGTATAAAATGCAAAAATCCTTTTGGCTGTGGAGCATATTAAAATGGTAACACAGAAAAATTCACATTATATGAGTTGATTTTAAGTGAAGGCAAACATGCATTTCTGCAGTGCTTTGTTGTTAAACTTGAACTGTGTTTGATGGCACGGCAGTTTCCTACCAACAACACTTCCTTAACTGTATGCAACTGCTGGGAGAGGTGAAGGGATGATGGCTTAAATATGTAAGACAGGGAAAGGTAGTATCATTTGTTACATTGTTTGATACTGGGTGTGAATAAAACCGCTTTTCCCTCTATGAATCAGTGGCACTAATAAAAGCTGCGTCCTTTTCTTTTATCTTTTTAAGTAAAAATCTGAATTTTTGGAAATTAATAAAAAATAATAATATTGTCTGTAGGGAAAATCAAAAGCTGCTTATCTCAGCTTCATAGAAGGTGCAGAAATGGTTGGTTAGCAGCCAAGAAGGAAAAAGCTTATTTGCCTAGCTGTACCACAGAATTATGAATGTGAGGCTGAAGTTTCCTGTATGCCTGAGCTGTGTTGCACAAACACTTGCATTAACATGTCTAATAACCTGGTAAACTGTGTCTTTAAACTTGATTTTTCTAAGTCTTCTGCGTCATCTTTCCTGGAAAGCAATATATGCAATTGATTCCTCTGCTGTTTGTGCAATGAAACAAATTATCACTGATGCTGTGTGAACTCTTGCAATGGCAGCCTGAATTTGTAGCCTGATCATATGGCTGGTGATAATACAGAACATAATTTTAGTACTTTAAAAATAAATTTAAAAAATACATTAAAAAATGCAGTTTGGCTTGAGTTTGATTCTTTATGTTGTTTGAGTTACTGCTGTTTTCACGTATGATTTGTTTTCTTTCCTTAGTCCTCGGATGCACTTTTGGTGGCTATTGACTCAGAAGTGGTGGGAGCTGTTGACATTCTCCTTAATCATCGACCAAAACGATCCTCCAGGCCGACCATTGTGGTTAAGTGTTGTTACTCCTTGATTTTTGGTTGGGGCTCTGAAGACTGTTGTTTTTTGGGTATCTGTAGAATTTAACAATGTTCTGAAATTCTTCATCTGTAAGGTGATAGAATGTGGACAGAAGAGATTATTTTTGTAGACTCTTTTGTCTTGAAAGATGAAATACATTGTTTTGCTTTATCAGCTAAGGAATCTGGTGGCTTTATACCTGCCAAACACTTGCCTCGTTCAGAAGAGAAGAAACCTAGTGGTTATAAATCTTTACATATAGTCTCTTGACAAGGTAGTTAGCAGCCTTGAATTATAAAGGGTTTATTCATGTTTTGAAGCTTCATAGATTTTTATACAAATCTATAAACATCAGACCTTCACCTTGAAGTTAATCAGTTCAAACTTACCTTGTCAATGCTTAAGTAGCAAAGAACTTCTGAAAGCACAAAGTAGAGGTGGAGGGAGGGAAGGAATAAGGTGTTGTTTAACAGAGTATGGCACATTCAGGATATTTTTTTCTGCACTTCAGTAGTAAGTGCAATAATTTTTTCACAAACTAGAGCAAAATAATGATATATGTAATATAATATAATACCACATGTATATTGGAAAAAAGGCAGTATTTCTATGTAAATTAACCAGAAATGGATCTGGATCTGTTACTCTTTTTCAGTATTTACCTGACAGGTGTTTGAATGTTGTTACATATTTTTCCTTCTTTTTGTATTGTGAAACATTGGAAAGTATTTTGAGGGAGAAATTAATGGTTGAACAGTCAAAAAAGCTCTTACATGTAGTAGAACTGAAGGTAATAAATTTAGATGCTTCCTACATTTTATTCCAGAAATTAATGGAACGCATTCAGAACCCAGAGTACTCAACAACCATGGATGTGGCACCAGTAATTTTAGCTGCTCATCGTAACAACTATGAAATTCTCACCATGCTGTTGAAGCAAGACATATCATTACCCAAACCTCATGCTGTGGGCTGTGAGTGCACACTGTGCACTGCCAAGAACAAAAAAGACAGCCTGCGACATTCCAGGTAAGACTAAGCAGTCATAGGCCATAATGAAAAGATTCTTATTTCTCTGCATTGCTTGGGTCAGATTCAGTATGTTTCCTTTTTAAGGTGAACTTTATGAGTGGATTCCTTTAATATTGTAGCCTTTATTGTGAGAGATGATAGTTCTTGGGATGGGTTGTGCCTGAAAAGGCCGGTGGGAGGCAGTGGCTTTTTTCCCATTTTGGTTTTATACTCTTAGTCACTGTGCACTGTCACTATGTGCCTTCCCTTTCTATCAGGTGTGTCTCAAACATTCTAGCTACCTTTGGCTTGGGGCCATAGGGCCTATGCAAATAAATTTTTTCTTGAGTTAGTTAATACTTGGGGGTTTGTGAGCCAGAATGAGGAGGTGGATAATTTTGTATCCTGTTTCTAAAAGTCTTTATGTGGCATGGATTGATGAATGCAAACTAAAGACTTTTTTTTTTCTTCTTCAGTATTTTTGAAAGTAGAAAGCTTTTTAATAAAGCTTCAAATGAGGAAAGGGATTTAGCAATCTGGTAAATATTTTGTGTGATTAACTTGAGAACATTATAGGGTTGAATAAAATGTAATATGCGAGAGTCGGGATGAGTTCAAAGATCGTAAGTGTACTGCAATTACAATACACAATTAATTATTACATAATTACTCCAGTCTGTATCAAAATACTAAAAAATAAGAGAAGTGAGAGGATTTGAGTTTTTGGTAATGAGCTGCTACAGGCCACATTCTGGTATCCATCCTATACCCCATATCGTTAACTTCAATATGAGAAAAGATGTCAGAGTATCCAAAGCAGACAAACAATGGAAACATTTGAGATAGCAGCTCTTAATCTAGAACTTCTGCTGATGTACTGGTAACAGTGGATGTAGTGAGGAAAAGAAGGGGAAACAGTTTGGCCAGTTCTGGATACTTAGGGGTTCTAAATGTGTCATGTATCTTCCGGGACATACTGCATTTAATGCTTGTAGTGTCTGATTTTGACCAAATTGTTTGGTCTTTCAGCTGACCATTTTAAGCAAACCTTTGGAAGAGGTTCTGATTTGAAGTTGCCAGTGAAATGAAACATCTTCATTTTGCTTGCTATCGTTTTGTCACAGGTTTCGTCTTGACATTTATCGGTGTCTGGCCAGTCCTGCCTTAATAATGTTGACGGAGGAGGATCCAATCCTACGAGCTTTTGAACTTAGTGCAGACTTGAAAGAATTAAGCCTTGTTGAGGTCGAGTTCAGGTAGGAATTGAAAACACAAATGAATTTTAATACTTTTGTGAAATTACAGGTGAAGAAATATGTATGCATTAGAAAAGGTTTATTCTTAATTTTTTGTAAATGGAGTGTTTAAAGTGATAATTAGACATAGTAAGTTATGTAATATAATTTATGCCTCATTAGTAGTCATTTTGACAGTTTCATTACTTTAAATCCTTTTGGGTATAGACATTTCAATGATGTGTAGTTGCACAGCTCTACTCTGCAGAAATAAACAGAAGCTATGCTAAATGCTGACTTGGAAATCACACACCTATTAATTGTATCAATATCGCATTAGTACTCTGCACTTCCTTTCCTGTAGCAGGGTAGAAATATGCAATACCTTGTTTATACTGACCCGACTCATGTTGGGAGTTGTTTTGGGTATTGTTTCTTAATTTTGCTCCTTATAAGACTTTGACGAGTATCTGTGTTTATGTATGGTTACATATATATGTGTATATATTTAAAATACGCATGTGTGTGTAGAAGTCTTCGTTCTGAAAATGCTCTGTATGATGAACAAATGCTCAGTGTAATTTCATGTTTAAACAATGCAGATATCTACCATTTTGTAACTTACCAGCACAAAAGCTTTCCAAGAATGTGAAAGCAAGTGTTCATATAAGGTAAAATTCTACTTTCCTGAATATGTGACTTCTATGTACTTTAGCTGCTTATTTTTTTTAATAAGAGTTCAGTTGTTGCATTTTTGTGATGCAGTTTGGCATTAAAATGGACTATGTGCAAGGTGAGACAAGGAAATCAAGTGATTTCTTTTCTTGTGTTCTAAAAATTAGTATATAATATTTAGTGCATAGACTTTAATTTTCAGATGACAGGAATAAAGCAAAACACAAAACAATTTCCTGTCCAACTTGACAGTCCAAGGCATTACTTACCAGTGCCATATTTTGTGACTTTCTCATCTCCTGGAAATAACTCTAAGCTTTAACTCTGTTTATGAAACTCATGATGTAAGAATTTGTATACTGTAAGTCTGTTTGTCAGATTTTCTCTACTGATCTTGCAAGTTAAACTGAAGTGTAATTGTCATGTTCCATGGTGAAAACTACCCAGAGTTGTCTCAGGAATGCTGGGACCTTGACATAGGACTTTTGGGATGGTTTCTTTTAATTTGTTGTAGTATAACATACAATCCCAACCAAAAACGGCTAGTTCATGATTTAATGGAAAATATAGGACCAGTACAATAGCACACACTGCTTCTTTGTCTTTCAGAAATGATTACGAGGAGCTGGCTCAACAGTGCAAAACTTTTGCTAAAGATTTGCTGGCACAAGCACGGAATTCCCGGGAGCTGGAAGTGATTCTGAATCACACCTCCAGTGATGAACATGTAGACAAGCGAGGATTGTTGGAAGAGAGGATGAACTTAAGCCGCTTAAAACTTGCAATCAAGTATAATCAAAAAGAGGTTTGTCTTTGCAATAACTTGATAGACTTTCCATATCGTATTTTGCTGGCAATTAATTTAATTTGTTGTTCTGCCTCTGGACACAGAAGCAGAAATAAATTTGCAGGAGTTACAGAAGAGATGGTAATATACAGGGTATCAATACGTGAAACAGTGATGTTGCAAGATACTGAGTGTTTCTTCAGTGTTTACTGTGGAGATGAATGTAATTTTTTCTGTAGTGGAGTACAGACTACTGTGTTTTTATGAACAGCTCTGGTAATGGTAATTATTTGTTCAGATTCTCATTAAATCCTTGCCTAGAAGGCGTGGATCCTTAGGTGCCAAACATGATTTATCATCTTCTCACTGGTCATTAACTGTTCAGCTTTGTCTAAGGCCTTGCCTGTGCTATTCAGTAATTAGGTTGGACCTGTGCTGTATATCTGAATAGCCCCTCTGTTCCACAATAGCAGCACTTTTTATGCCATCAATATGCAACTTCCTCCGTGCAGCAGGTTACTGTCGTTTTTGTCCCTTCATAAATTATAACTCTAATTTTCTGTGCTGGAAGGCAAATGGGTGTTTGTGGGATTCTAGTACAAGGACCAAGGACAGTGTGGAAGTTTCCTTTTCATGGAAAATCCATTTTTAGTTAGCATTTGCAAAAGGAATTATATAATTCCGTCTTTTACATGTCTAGGCTTAAACTGTCTGTGAACTGTTGAAATACATAGCATTGAAAAGTCATAAGCTGTAGTTCTGGAATGCCCTACAAGCAGCATTACACATTTCTGGTATGCATTCATCAAGCACACTGAAGTATTTCAGGTCTTCCTCTGGGTTTGAGCATAGCTTGTTTTTACTACAGGATTTGGAAAATAACTTCTGTGTGGTATGAGGAAAGGGTCTGCAGAATGTGTTTTAGTTGTGACAAGATTACTGTAGAGACAGATTTTGTGATGCTTTATAAAATGTGGTAACAGCAGGGTTCTTTTTGTTGGTGTTTTTTCAACTA
Organism: Pardalotus punctatus; assembly: GCA_013400915.1. NCBI lineage: Eukaryota > Metazoa > Chordata > Aves > Passeriformes > Pardalotidae > Pardalotus > Pardalotus punctatus. The sequence goes on along the minus strand of VZTX01006391.1, from coordinate 52,534 downwards.
AATGACAAACCATTATCTAATTAAATACATCCTTATATAACTCCGAGGTGTGGTGTTATTTATATGTTAGATTTCTAAATAATTAGAAATCAAAATTAATTCTTAACCTGGAAACCATTAGAAGTCTAGTGTGTATAATTAATGTTTAGTTGCTGGCTCTAGAAGGAAATTAAAATAATGGATGTTTATGTTCATAGTGGGTCCATAGCGATTTTAGTCTCTTACAAGATAATTATTTCAAATTGATGTTCTTGGCTTTTCCTATTAAATGGTAGCTACATATAGTTAGAAAATTACTTTTAATGATGTAACTGAATAATGTGTATTAAGAAACCTGAGGCTGATTCCTTGTTTGTTGCTCCCCCCCAGTTTGTTGCCCAGTCCAACTGCCAGCAGTTTCTCAACACGGTGTGGTTTGGGCAGATGGCTGGCTATCGGCGCAAGCACACCTGCAAGAAGATCCTGACTGTTCTGATGGTTGGCATTTTCTGGCCAGTTCTGTCCCTGTGTTACTTGTTAGCTCCTAAATCTCGAGTTGGTCGAATAATTCATACTCCTTTTATGAAGTTTATTATTCACGGAGCTTCATATTTCACATTTCTGTTATTACTTAATTTGTACTCCCTTGTCTACAATGAGAATAAGAAGAATACAATGGGACCGGCCCTTGAGAGAATAGACTATCTTCTGATAATATGGCTTATTGGTAGGTATGATTTGCTGAATATATATAGAAAATTGCCAGTTTAGTCGTACATCCGCAATAAGTACTAACTCAGTATTTCATGACCAGTTCTGTAATGCTTGATTTGAAAAGTAGTTAATTCTAAAATGTGGACTTGCTGCAGAGTTTGCATGTAGCTTAAAGGTAAAAGTATATATTGTGAATGTTTATATATGCATGCTGCATCTTAGTCTAATAGATTGAAGGCATGCATTTACCTCATGATTGTTTCAAAACACAAAAACAAGTATTATTTTCCCATGTTATGGTTTTCTGTGTCTGTATGTCATTGTCACCGATTATCATAAGTGTACCAGAAAGGCTGCCTGTCACTTCTGGTTGATGCAGCAGAGGGAGCACAGGTATAATTTTTGTTGAGTTCTCAAGAACTTGTGGTTGAAAATTCATAAAACCTTTTACCTTGTCAGTGGTTGTCTGGCGTGTGTTTGTTTTTACATTAAAATTTTCCTTAATGTAAGGTAATTAGATATGTATCATTTGTTTCATAGGACTTGTAAAAAGCAGTGATATAGTAAAAAACAGCACAGGTTTTATCTTAAGTAATTCTGTGGATGATTTATTTGATATTTTAGCGTGAGGGTGTTTTGTGTAATGGTGGTTCCTTTCGTGATTGAGCTATATTAAAACTGTTGAGTAGTTCTTGCAGATTTTGGAAATATTTAGTACCTCCCACACAAACACAGGCAGGTCTTAAAAAAAACTTGAAAACTTGAAATTTTGAGTACAAGTCAGATTACTCCTTTGCTTTGAAATTTAATATTATAATTTTATAAATTGTTTTGTTCCATCAAGTCTGCAGTAGACAAACTGTGTCATTTGGTGGTCCTGGCAATTTTAATTAAAAGCTATAGAAATATATTTTTTTATTCAGGAAGTATTCTAATATGGATTTCAAGTAGAATTAAAAAATTGTATCTAAGTAACACAATCATTAAAAATGGGTTATTTTTCACATTATTGAATGTCAACAGAATTTTAAAAACGTAATTGCATTTATAGCTTAAATACTTTGTAATGACATTATACTGATTCCTTAAAAATATTCTAAGTTGAAAAAGACCATGTTTTAAAAGTGTTCCGCAAAATCAATGGAATGAAAAGAATCAGGTAACAAGGATTCACTTACATTATTATATTCCATAGTCCCATTAAAATACTTTCTAAAAATCATTGTCAGAATGGCCACAGCAGGATTTCTAACACTTCAGGCTAGTAGCAAGTTTTGTATTGTTCTAGATATACTTTCAGAATCATGAATACATGAATCTCTTTTCTTGATTGTTGACCCTAAATACAAGTGTTTTCCACAGGAAAATAAAGCAACAGAACTCCAGTTCTTGTGTGTGTGAATAGCATCTTCCTCTCCATTTGCTTTTACTGATTCTGTAATGAATTTAGTGGAAAATGCATGGTGATCATCTGTAAAATGATACCTATTCAGTACAATGGCTTCACTTCTCTGGGTTTGTTTTTTTCTTGCAGGAATGGTGTGGTCGGATGTTAAGAGGCTCTGGTATGATGGTTTAGAAGATTTTTTAGAAGAATCCCGTAATCAGCTTAGTTTTGTCATGAATTCCCTGTATTTGGCAACTTTTGCCCTCAAAGTCGTTGCCCATAACAAGGTGAGCACCAATCTTCGTAGATCCAAAGCTCCTCTGGGGCTGACTGAGCAAATAGGATTTTAGTACATTGCTGCAAAATACCTGAAGATATGTTACGTGTGGTATGTTAATAGTAGGGTTTTGTGGTTAAGTGTACACCATTAGTAATGGCCCATGATGTGGGTGCAGGATAGGCCTTGGGTGTAAATGCTCGGTGTGGTATGGGCCATGGAGCTGTCAAGATCGCAGGTCTAGTTGCCCCTTGGTCTTGAAAGAGCAAATGCTGAGGCAAATAGGAGTTAAAAAACATCAGGATCTGTCCAAGGACTTGGAAACCACAAACAGAGCTACTGTCTTCCTTGTAAGAACTGGCTGGTCTTCCAAATGGCTTGATCTTTGTTTAGGGAAATGCGTCTCCTCAGATGTGGCATTTGAGCTCACCTGATTCCATAGATCAATACTATGCAGAAAGCTAATAGTATTCTCTTTGTTTGGATGGCTTAATGCCTTCTTGTTACAGAAAGTTTTATTTAGCTTTTGATTACATATAATTGAGTGTTATAAGTGGTGGTGGGGGATTTTTAATTGGTTTTTTGCTTGGTGGGGTTTTTTTGGTTGAGGTTTTCTTTGGTAGTAAGCATAAAAGCCCTGAAACCATCGAGGAGCCTTGTCTTGTCTCTATGAAAAGCCATCTGGATTTGATTGAAAATACAAGTTTTGAAAATTATCACTGCCATTCTGTTGCATGTGTTGTTAACCACACAGCACATGGCAAACTGCCAGACCAATTGAATGTGAATATTTCAGCAAAATCCAAGCCAGTGCAGTAGCACCATTATTGTGTGTCTTGCAAACTGTAAGTTGACAGCTGTCTGGCAGTTGGGAGGGAAATAAACTGCTTCAGTTCTTCCCAACTTGGTGTTTGGCTCATTTCCCTGTCCTAGCATTGATTCAGAGGCTGGTAATCGTTTGGAAAGGAAGGCTTCATTTCTTGGAAAAAACCAGAGGGAGAATGCCACATTGGGCTGCCTTCCCAGCCATTTGCTTTGCAACCAGCATATCTCTAGTAGTAGTTCTTTGCTGGCATGAGAGTCCTTTGCTGCCAATTTAAATTCTAACCTTTTTGAAGGTGCAAGACTCCTGTCCTACATAATAGGCATGTAATGCCCCTTTTATATGGCAAAATTTATAGTTTATAAATCATTTAGAAAACCAAATAAAAATGTTCAGTTTGCATCTTAGGACCATTATAGGCACTGAAGCTGTAAGAAATAAAGGAAGAGTCTCTGTAGCAGAAGGATTTGTACACATGCAATTGCAGTATATAAAAAAATACTTACCCCTATTTCTTGCCATCTTTGTGCAGCAGACTTTTGGGCAAGGTATTATAAAAGCAGTTGTGAGTTCCTTAGTTTTTGAATGACCATTTTGAGACAGCAGAAGCTGGTAATGAAAATGCTGACTGTTTTCAGCCAAACCGAAAGCTAGGGATCTGTGGATATTCCCTGAATAAGTTGAACAGTAGTGCTTAGTGGATAATACTTCAAGCAACAGTTTACTTGTGACTCCCATTCTCTGTAGCCATTCATAAAATCTGTTGAAGGAACCCCAAGTCGTAAGTCTTTCTAAAACTAGTTAAGATCAGCTGTCACCACGTTGCAATGGCATGTGTATGTTAGTGTTCTTTGTAGCATTTCAATGCTATTTTTGACTGAGGCCTGTTGTACTGGGCACATGTTTATAAAGTGTGTAGGTCCCTGTTTCAATAGGCTGTGCAAAACAGAGTAGAAGTGAGCAGAACAGAGGAATAAATGGTTTGAACAAGTGAGTGGCAGAGATAGGTGTTGAAATTAAATTGTCTGATTTCTGGCTCCCTCTGGAATGACTTTTAAAATGCTTTTGTCCGAAAGAGGTAAGACATCTATGAGTGATATATGTTAAGTTCTTTTATGCACTTGTCTGTTTTGGAAGCAGAAGTAGAGAGAGGTGTATGGGTGCATTTCTGTAGCTATAATGTCCGTCAAAAATCTCAATTTGTCCTTTTTGTGTTGCAGTTTCATGATTACGCTGAGAGGAAGGACTGGGATGCATTCCATCCTACCCTAGTGGCTGAAGGTCTTTTTGCCTTTGCTAACGTTCTTAGTTACCTGCGTCTCTTCTTCATGTACACAACCAGCTCCATTCTGGGACCACTCCAGGTGAATGCCATTACTGCTTGCAAAAGATATTAACCTAATTTGCTATCAAGAGTCTTATTGGAAATAGGAAGAGAAAATGTTAAAGTAAGAAAGTGAAAAGCAAAGAAAAAAGTGATACTGCATTGAAGTTTGATTTTTTTTTTTTTTTAATTAATCTCTCGTGTAAAACATCCTGATTTAGATGGGAAAAGGTTAGAAAAAGAGTGAAAGACCTTGTGTAGTTCAGTTAAGGTATTTTTCCATGATAGCAGTACCTATACTGTCTTTTTGTTTTCATCTGTTTTAAGCTCAACATACCACCTGTTTTCACAGTTTGAAAAATCAGGATCAGGTTCTTCCTGTAGAGTTTTATACAAATAATTGTCTTAGCTTCTTATCTCTAGAGAGATGGATGAATGAAGTATGTAGCAAGGAAGAATAATCAAAAGCCTTTCTGTTGATGTCTGTGATCTCGTTGAAGCTACACGTTGAGTTGTGCAAATTGTTTTTGTTTGAAAAATATAAATCTGTCAGGAGTATTGAAATAGCAATCTATTTATTGGCAGCTATAAGAATGGAAAACAGGTTTCTTGCTTGGAATTTGTTGGAGCCTTCCAGTGAGTAATCATGACAGTAAAACCTCCCACACTTTAATTATGTAATTTTGTGTTACACATTTTAAATGGAAATGTACTTGCACACTTTGAAGAAAATACTGAAGTCTTGATGTTGCATTAAGCATTAGGGTTGTACAAATTGATTGAACACTGAAGTCTCTCCACATTTTTAAGAGATTCACTGTTTAATGTGTGTGTTTATTTATGTACTAGATCTTTCACAAGTTTTTTATTAGGAGGCTGTGTTATGAAATTTTCCAAGTAAATAAAAACAGTCAACAGTCACCCCATTCAGAGGCACACAAGAGCTTATGTTATTACTGCTGGCCAGTAGGGCTGGTGCAACAACTCTTACAGTATTTTCTGAAAGTAGGTCACAAAGTTCAAATGGTGGTAATCAAATATGGCACGGAAACCCAACAGTGGGGGGCAGGGGAAGGCAGCTACCATGTTCTCTTGGCTCTTAGAGTTATTTTTAAGCATTCAGTTACTTGACTCATTGGTTAGTAAAAGCTGTTATAATCCAGATTTGTAAAATGGCTGCGTGGTGGTTTTTATTATTAACAGAAGGTAAAATAATGCTCCCCTACATTAGATAATTAGATTTCCAATGCTTAGAAATTGTAAATTCTTAGAGAGGGAAAGAATGAACCTATGAAGAAAGCAGCTGGCATTTGGGATGGGCTATTACATTCTATTCCAAACAAAATAGTTTTGGGCAGTTTGCACTTCTTGTGTGTTCCTGTTTCATCTACTTTTTCTCTCTCTTGGCTGGGACCATGTGTGACTTAAAGGGTAAATGTTTTGTTGTTGGGATTTGGGTTGAGGTTTTTTCATTAAAGGGTTAGATGTGATGAAACAGTTTGATGGGGAGTACCGTCATCCTCTGACCAAACGTGCCCATAGTTGGTGCAAGGCTCTGCCTGCAGCTGCAGAATCCCCATGGCCATGACAAAATGTACAGAGCCCAAATGTGCTGTGCTGCAGGGAGTGCTTGCTGAATTTCCAGCAGCAAAGGGGGGAGCAGGAATTCATTTGCCATTAAAGTTGTACTTGCAAAACCTGACCAGTGTTAGAATTCTGGGCTATGATTTGGTACAGATTTTGACTCATACAGCATTAGGTTTTCCACACATTGATACATATATATATAAGATTAGGTTTACCCAATCCCATTTTACAGATATATGCATTCTTTGTAATGGTACACTGTTCTGAAGAAGCTTGTAGGAAGACAGATTATGTAAACAGTTTATGCTGTGTCTGTGTGAAAACTTGTGCTTATGTCAAAAGCAAGTCAAGGTCTTTCCTGTGTTGGAAAAAATCACAAGGATGTTTTTTATTTTTTTAAAGGTGCTGTATTTCTAATGTTGCAAAGTTCCGTATAGCGTATTTTGAATTAGAAACAAATGATCCAAATTTACCTTCTGTACTTTATCCTTAATTTCTGTGTGTCTACACACCTGCTTATTTAAAATAATACAGAGAATGTACAGTGAATTAATTTTGTATTCTCCAGATGGGGGTTGGTATACTACTTTTTTTTAATTAGTGATGAATTATGCTTCCAAACATTTTGATTAATTCAGTGTACTTCTAAGTGTTTTCTTAATGTTCTATGATGGCATTTATTTTCAAATGCATTTCACTTACTGCTTTTTTCTGTTTGCCTGTGAGTTCCTTATTGCCATTGGTATTGCAAATAAATAATAAGGTGTGCATACTATTGCTTATGGTTATTTGGAGGATGTTAATTTACCAGGTGATGTTAAAACTGCTAAATTTTCTTTTTAATACCTAGAATTTTTCTCTGAAAAACAGTACAAGGTTATCTCCTGATCTTAAGGTCAGTTTAGCATATCAAAATTTAACTTAAGTATTTAAAATGTAAATAGATCTTTTGTTGATCAAAGGCTGAAGGAGAGAATACAAGTAAAAATAATGCCATGTTTTACTAAAATTAGAAATAAATCTGTTTCACAGATTTCAATGGGGCAGATGCTACAAGATTTTGGAAAATTTCTGGGCATGTTTCTTCTTGTCTTATTTTCATTCACAATTGGATTGACACAACTTTATGATAAAGGATTTACTGTAAATGAAGAAAAGGACTGCGCAGGAATTTTCTGTGAACAACAGAGCAATGACACATTTCATTCGTGAGTTTGATATCTGTAAAATACCAGTATTGTTTTAGCCCTTAATCGCTCGTAATTAAACAAAACTGGATTTTCTCATTGATCTTGAATTTACATTAAGCACTTTTAGTATTGGCTTTACCTAACCAGATTTTTTTCTTTTTTTTGTAGGTTTATTGGTACATGTTTTGCTCTGTTCTGGTACATATTCTCCCTGGCACATGTCGCAATCTTTGTGACACGTTTTAGCTATGGTGAAGAATTACAGTCTTTCGTGGGTGCTGTTATTGTTGGGACCTACAATGTGGTGGTTGTGATAGTATTAACTAAACTCCTTGTGGCAATGCTTCACAAAAGTTTTCAGCTGATAGCAGTAAGTAGTTTCTGATTAATTAGCAATCATTGCTACCTGTATCTTTGGATTTTACACAAATTTCTTCCTATGATGACAGACCTCACAGATGAGCTCTGTTTGTGAGTTTGTATTTTTCCTTCGAAGAAGAACTTTTTATTTACTTTGATTAAAAAATAAAAGTGTAATTTCTATGTTGAATATGTGCAGGGCTTTGGCCCACTGGCCATTGATGACTTTCTTGATACAATGGCTGTTCAAATGCTGGTTTTGGTATGTGTTGTGCTTCAGCATTTGATCGGGGGTTATACGTTCTAAATTGTACAGTATATAGTGAATTGAAGAAAGATGCACTTAGTTTAAATATTTAATATTAGCATATTCAAACAAGCTTATTAAAATACTCTGTAATCTATATATTAAAATGCTATATAATCAAAGTTAAGTAATGGTCAGTTTTTCAATTAGGAGAAAATAAAACTTACAAAATAACCTGTTCATATTTTTACTTCTTTTCTCTGTTAATGTTTCTGATGTTTTAGAATCATGAAGATAAGGAGTGGAAGTTTGCTCGTGCCAAGCTTTGGCTTAGCTACTTCGATGACAAATGCACGCTGCCCCCACCTTTCAATGTTATTCCCTCTCCCAAGACCATCTGTTACCTTTTCAACAGTCTCAGTAAATGGATCTGCTCCCATACATCAAGTGGCAAAGTGAAACGTCAGAACAGCCTAAAGGTGAGGAATGATTGGGAAAGCTCTAGGCTCTGCAGCTGGAAAGGTGCTGCTTGCTGTAATCAATTAGCAGATTGCTGCATGGAGCTGCCTGTCAGAAGGTGAATGCTGCTAAGGTAAATAGGAACTACAGAATAATGTGTGTTGCATCCAAAATAAGTAAGTGTTACCTATTCCTACTAAGTCAGCTTCTTTTAACTTTTTGGTTTGGGAATTCCAACCCTCTTCCTTCCAACCCCCAGTTCCCCCAGAAATAGTCTGAAAAAAACTGCTTTGATTGAATGAAAACACATAGAAACCTCAAGGAAGTATGTGCTAATCTCAAAAATGGTGAGGTTAGAATATTCTTTGGAGAAGGTAATTTGTTTTAAACATATTACAGAAGTGTCAGAATAAATAACCAGAAAAGATCACTGAAGCCTCTCGTTGTTGGGGGAGGGATTTTTTGTTTGTTTGTTTCATGAATTTTTTTTTGTACCCTGCAATTTTGCGTACTACTTTTGCATCTTCTTGCTGATAAAAATAGCAATAAATAAATAAATTTAAACACTCAAGGAATTTGCACTGAGAGACATTCAGGATTATGGAAATCTTAATTGCTCACAGAATAGTTACCAAGACAGGTAGATAAAATTTTTCAGTTTTGCTGGTACAGCATATTGTAATTTAATTTGAATTTTGTGGACAATTTATATGCACTGTATATTTGTGTGCATCAGGATGTGTTTATAAAATAGCTTTGTTGTTTTGTTCACATTTATTCTCGGTAGAATTGTATACAGGCTTTAGGGCTCAAAAATCATTTTATAGTTAATGTGTGATGTTTATTTAAAGGAATGGAGAAATCTGAAGCAGAAGAGAGATGAGAATTACCAAAAGGTGATGTGTTGCTTAGTCCACCGTTACTTGACTTCCATGAGACAGAAGATGCAAAGTACGGATCAGGCCACTGTGGAAAACCTTAATGAACTGCGGCAGGACTTGTCAAAATTCCGGAACGAAATGAGAGATCTGCTTGGCTTTCGAACTTCTAAATATGCTATGTTTTATCCAAGAAACTAGGGCCAAACTTTTAAACAAAAGGTGTGTACTTTTAGATGCCCATAGGTGAAAGTGTTGACCTAATTCTTTTACCAGATCATATAGACAAGATTATTGCACAAAAATACATTTGAAAGTGCGTTTGCATGAGTTACAGCTCGAAGCCCAAGTGGTCAAAATAAATGCAAAAACAAATAGATTAATTTTCTTAACCTCTTAATCTTGATGTGTATATAAAATTTGTATATAGGAGTTTTCTAAATGTTCCTCAGACTGCGGCTGTCAGTTGTCAGAGCTTCATAACTAGCACAACGTGTTTCTTTCTTCTATTTTTGCCGTTTGTTCTTTTTTGATACTTGTTTTTCAAGTTGTGGAAGAAGATAGGTTTTTTAAAATAAAAATCCAGCCTATGTTTATTTTTAATAGAAAAGTCAGATAAAGAATAATAGAAAATTTCCAGCACGTTTGGAAATGATGTATGACTGTAGCTTACAGTGCATGTGAAGACTGTATGGCTCTGAAAGAGGCAGTTCTAGTTTTGTATGTTAACATTGACTGTAAACTAAAATTTATAGAATACAGCAAATCCAATCATCAAGACTTACTTTTGTGGGAACGTTGACATTTTGAACACAAAATAGACCAACCATTTCTTGAATGTTTATGGTTATGTGTAAGACAATCAAACCCTGCTTGGATTTTTCAGCAGTGCCTCGATAGTACATCTTAATATGCATGTAACAACTTGGAACAGAATTTTAACACTAACCTGTGGACATTTAATGTTTAATATCTTGGGGTTTTAAAATCTGCATAAATTATGTGATTTATTAAAACCTGTGATTTAATGAAAATGAGGTGGAGCACATAAATGCTATTGTTTGCAGTGCTGAACAATTCCTGTGAAACATTCTACACTTCTTTCTGTGAGGTCATTGAGTCTTGTCATTGGAGAGACGTACTTTAGAAGGGTCTGCTTGACACAGGTTTCACATATCCTACTTTTAGATTTGTTTTTATTCTTTCCCCATTTTTTATCAGAATTGTTGCCAAGCTAGATTTTTTTTTTTTTTGTGTCAAGAATACTGTGTTTTGTGAAAACAGTTTATTTGTCTTTGCTTACAATGGACAGTAAGGGCTTTGTGGATTTTCTGTGCTAGAGGGTCCTATATCGCTTTATATGCTTATATATCATTCAAGCTGACAAACTGTAATTGAGAAATGTGAGATTCCTGTATTTTTAATTACAAAATAAGTATATTTATGACAGCTAAAGGATTGATTGACAGTTTTACTGTTATGATGGTGCTCTTCTAAAATGGTATGTCCAGAAGGCGCAGGTAGCCATAGTGGTCTTTGACTACAGTTGATTTTGGGAGATGGATCGAGTGGAGGCTTACATGAATGTTTACTTTTTTGGAGGAATTCTTATAAAACTCTTTCTTGAAAAGGTAATATATTTTCCGTACTAAGAAATTATGTATATCTGAACTAGGTTTTAATACTCTGCTTCCAGAAGTGTTACAGTATTGAGGGGTTCTGATATGTGTTGGCTTTTGATGGGAATAGGAAGTTAACCTCCTGGTTCAGAGCTGAGAGGATCACTGAGTTTTGTATTTGGACTCGGTTCTCATGTTTGAATAATGCACCAACATAAAAAATGATGTGCTGTGTATGTTATGTATATTCAAGAAAGGAAGCAAATAAAAGCTATTTGAAAAATACGGTTGTATTAATATTGTTCATATTACAAAAACATTATATCAGTTACCACATTGAAAGTATTTTCTTTGTCATGTTGAGGTAGTAAGTTTAAGGAAGGTAGCTGCTGTTAATGTGTTACAGCCTTTTTCCTTCTGGATCCATCCTGTTGGGTTCATTGAAATGACTTTATGCAGTGCCATGAAGTGATGCTGGCTCCAGAGCAGCTGGGTTGGATCCTAGATGCACTGTCAGCTGTTTGGCACTAGGACAGTTAGTTCTGGGAACCTGGGGCTGTGGAGAGTGTGGATGAAGGAGCTCATGGAGCCATTTCTGAGTGCTGCTTATACATTGAGCAGTCACAGAGCTAGCTGCTCATTGTCATGTGGCGTTGTGTTCTACTACAGTGTAGATGTCCTTAAGGAAGAACTGTCGTACATCAAGGCTCGTGGGGTTTTAGATTGGAACTGGGAGTTCCAGAGTTTTTGTTGTCACTGAAGTGTGAACCCATAGAATGAGAGACACAGAGAAATTTGTTTTCTGCCCTACCTTAATTACATGACACTGCATCTCTGTTTTATTTGAAAGCTGTTGTGGTCTTCCTACCTGCTCGGCTACTACTCAGGACTCACTGTTTTGTACTCTGTACTCAATTTTGTCTCATAATTTAGATTTTCCTAGTTCATGTGTGTTAAACATGTTATTGCTTTCTCATTTGGCACTTTAATACTGGCTGTTCCAATGTCTGCCTTATGCACACTCACAGAATAGTTCTGGACAGACACAAAACCAAAATTTTATAAGTAAAAAAAAAATTTTGGAGAAGTTGGAGTTTACTTGGCTGGAGGATTCAGAATTTCCTTGTACAAATTTTAGTTCAAGTCATGAAAGGACTAAGTAGAGTTTTTTAGACAACTGAAAATCAACTGAGTTGATTTTTCTTTCATGTTAATACCTGTTTTGTCTTAGAGCTAACTTTGCCTTGATAAAAGAAAAATGGAGATGAAAATTTCATACCTGCATTTACAGCAGAAAGGTTAAAATCACTAATTACTGAAAGTCAGCTTACTTTATGCTCTTGCAAAACTTTGGTCCTGATTGTTTTTTCTGTAGAAATTCTTTCAGAAATCATGTTGTGATTAGATAATTCGGATTCTGTTTAGTTGCAGGTTGGAATTCAAATGTTTGAAGTTTACAGTCACTACAAACTACTTTTAAAAACTTGTAACAGTTGTTACCTGTGTTTTGTAACCAACTCTTACTTGAGAAAACTGGCAGTGCTCAGTGTTCCTCTGTTCCCTGTTTCAGGCCTACTGTTACCAGTGCATTGATTTGGGAAAGGAGCTGGTCTAAAGGGAATGTTGAGATGAGCAGGCAGGAGCTTTCCCTACCTTCCATTTGGTAGACGATGAGTAAGCTGCCAGACCTTTCTTGCCTCGCTGAAAAAAGCTGCGTGACAGATGGGCATGTCATCATAAATAAAAATAGATTGTTGTAGTTCAAGACAGCTCTGAGCATGATTTCCACATTGCTTTTCCCCAGGCTGCTGCCAAGAAATGCAGAGAGCACTGTGCATAAAATCCCTTAATCTGCATAGGAATCAGTGCTGGAAAATAAAAATTCCAACTTAAAAGTTTTAAAATTACAAAACTACATCTGCTTCGCAAACAAATGTTGCTGTAGGTTCCACAGAGCAATGCTGTTGGGTTTGGCCAGACGGGCAATCCAATCTTTGAAGTTTGGCTGCAGCACTGAGCTATTGGATGTGAGCTGCCAGCACAGCCTCTTTGTACATCTGCGGCCCCCTCTGATCCTTTTGTCCCCAGCCCAGCTACCCATAAAGTCTTGGAATAGAGGCTGCTGTGCTGCCAAGGTGCACTGTGGCAGTGCCTCTTGGCATTCCATGTGACAATCCATCAATGAAGAGAATGATAATGTGCATTCCACTACTGGAATAAGCAATGGGTGCTCCCAGTAGGGACTGTGTATTTTATTAGTTTCCTGCTCATGGTGACAGATTATCCAAAGATCTCTGGTCTGGCTGTATAAGGAAAACAAGTACTTAAAGGGATGTTAGGTTTTATATGCACCTTACTACTACCACTAAATTAATTCCTACCTTCCTCTACCCAATTACCTTACAGAACTTAATAGTGACATTTACTAACTTCATAGTCATCAGTGGAGAAAAGCATGGTGCTGTTTTTTTCAGTTGTCTAATTTTTTGAAGAGTTGCTGTTCAGATCAATGATTCACTGACTTCCATGTAAGGAAAATCAGGCCCCTAATTTAGCAAGGAAGTGTAGTGTCAGTTACACTGTGCAGGATCTAAACCATCAAAAGCACGTAAATGATCAAAAAAACAGTTTCTATGTTTAGCTGCCCCACTTTATAAATAATGAATAACTAGTTGGTGTATGATTTAGACTTAAAATATTTTATTAAGCACTGATAATAACGCAGAAATCCATGTAATAAAACAACTTTAGAGAAAAAGCTAAGTTAAACTGAATTGCTATAAATATTGCACTTAGAATTCATATTTTACATACAAAACTCCTTAAAAAATTGGACAATTATAAATTAACATCTTCCAAGTAATTGGAATTTGTATGTTTGAGATCAGATGGCTGTGCTGCACATCTTCAGCTTTCAGACTTAGGAGGGTCTGTTCTCATCTTGTAATGGATTTCACTTTGTGCCAGGTGTGCTTAGGTGGGAGGGAAGGAAGGGTCAGCGTGGTCTTGCTGTTGGCAGTCAGTTGCATTTCCATGACTTATGCTAAGTGAAAATTAGTTTTGAAGACAGACGACAGAACGCAGCTGTGGAGTTCAATTTTGACATGTTTTGTTTTTCAAGGCATTTAGGATCTTTGAGTTCTTAGTCTTAAAACTCATAACAAAGCTGTTGGGAAAGACTTTGCCTCTACCATCTTCTTCTACCTGGCCCATGATGATGTAGTTTAAACCTACAAAGGAGAGAATGAGATTACAAGACAGAAACTGGGGACATGATTTGGTAAGTATAGTTCTTTACCTATGGTTTCTGTTCATTTGCACTGTTTGTTAACGCCTTCTAAGATTTTTTCCTTCCTACCTGCAGCATTTACTCCCTTACCCATCTTTGTTATGCCACAAAGTAGTTATGTAAAAATCAGGTAGATGCACAGCTAAGTATCTACTACATACTTAAAAATATAGGGGATAGTCTTCAAATGTAGACTGTCAAGTGAGTCTGACAAGTGCTAGAAATGCAGTATAAACACTGGATAACCTAACCACTATCAGCCAGAGTGGAATGTGTCTCATTAATTTTGTCCATTTTCACACTTGCTCAGCTTGTAGGTTAATGCCCTGAAGAGATAATGCACTTAAATCTTTCCATTCCCTTTCCCTTCCCAAAGATGTAAATATTTGCTAGATACACAGAGAAGCATTCAGGCAAGGTGGACTTAATGAGTGGTAAGACCTGGCTTTGGAGAATTCAATTGGTTTCACCTATTTTTATGGCTTAGAAGGGTTGGGGATTTGCAAGGCCTTGGGCTGGGAGGAATGGTAGCACAGGGATATAAGCAGAAAAGTTCAGATATTAAGCATTGGCTATTGAATAATTCATTGAGATTTAGGTTGAGAAACAAGTGTGTGGTTTGGAGCCAGCAGCCTGCCTAAAAGGAGACAATTTGTTCCACCAAGGATGTTATTATGCCTCCCAATGTGTAGTTTTCAGATAACTAATGGCAAAAGCTTATTTCTGATCATGATTTTTCACTTTGGTACTGCCCACTTTAAATTAATATGCTTAAGCACTGGTAGTATCTGGAATGATACCAGGGGTTTTTTGATGCTTATTAAATTATTTTGACTGTTTCCTGCTATGGCTCCATTTATGATTTCTTGTTCTACCAGTTTACTTACGAGGTAGAGATAAAAACAGTTTTATGATTTACTAAGTTACTTCAATGAAAAAGACTCTTGGTATTTCTTGTAACACCTTTACCACAATTAACTGGAATTTATGTTTGTTGATCTCTGTATGATACTGTTTAAGATGGTTATTAACAATACTGGCTGTTTGCAGATAAAAAGTGGGCTTAAAACTCAGAGTATTTCTACAGTAAAACTGTAAATACATTCAGGAGCTATGCAACAGTGGAACTTGTTGATTTCTGCCATTTCCTGTGAGACACTGCTCTTCTACATTTAGCAGGCTGTTGTCTATCCCTTCTAAATAACTGTGTATGAAAACTATCTCCAAAACACACACATGTAAAAACAAAATCTATCTCAGCTTCATTTCAGAGACCCAAGTCAGATTTTACCTTGCATCACGTGGCTTTTAAAGGAAAAAAGTTTTTCAAATTCCTTTGATCTACGTGAGCCTAATGCTTTTTCAGTGAAACAGAAAAATGCAATAAAACCCTGGATTACTGGATATTTTAAATTTATTGCAATACTAACTGCTGCTTATAGAAAAAACTACTGTAATTTTTTGATTTTTGTGGCCATATTTCGAACAGTAGTTTTTATAACTGTTATCTTTTATAAACACACAAAGCAGTTATTATTGTGTACTTACCTCTCCTGATGAGAGGACACTGCTTACACACCACAAGAATCTTGGCACTCATACTCTTGCCAGCTTGCTGAATTGCTAAATTTCCCTCCTTATATACATTAATGATGGATATTGTTGCATGCAGACTGCCAGCCCGCGTTGCTGCTGTGATTACAGTTCCGCTTATGACTAGAAGAAAATATATTTGATATATTTGATGCATTTTTATTATTTTTATACATAAGTTTTTGTGATGCCTCAAAATTTATGAAGTATATTAGTCCCTAATACGGAAACAAACAGTACTGGGAACAATGACTAAAAATATGAGTATCACTGCTAATAACTAACTCACTACTGTCAGATTTTGGTGGCATCAAGTATGAAATTGTCCTAGAATGTGTCCGTCTCTTGCCAACCCAGTTCTCTGATTTCAGTTAAACTGTACAATTCAATACTACTTTTAATGAGTCATCTTCAAAGAGTGGGGAAGTTGAATTGAAACTCTTCTAGCCAAAATCTGAATTCCCAGCTCTCTGACACTCCCAGATGAGTAGCAGAAAATAGTTAATGCCCTAAGAACTAGATTTTGATCTGTCTGAGGCCTAATACAAATTTGCTTATTTCAGCCGAATGCAGTTACTGATTAAACCATCATATCTCTGAAAGACCTCTCAGTATGAAAATCAAGATACTTTCTTTTCCCTAGGATGACTAGATTAACTTGTAAGTCATCTTTATTTATCAAAAGGAATGGTATTTACAATTTGGTTTCTTCTCAGGTTACCTTTTCAAATCAGATATTCTATCCTAGGATAAATTAGATCTTCAATTATCAAGTATGTACAGCCAGATTTATTTCACAAAACTGCATAATCCACATTTTTTGATTTTGTAAATTTGTGTATTATCTCTCTTTAATGCAGAGATTTTAATTAAATAGAATGTTCCAGTTCAATCAAGAGAGAACTCTGGATGTTAAAGTGCTGGGTATTGCAACTATATTTCTAGAAACAATAAAATAAAATGCATGATGAAAGAGAAATAGTTATTTTCTAAAATCGTGAAGTCTGCAAATAAACTTAGAATAAATTATGTTCTCTGAACAACAGGCTTCTTATTCTTACCTTAGGATATACTTGCATTCACAGTAGCATTTAAAATATTTTTACTCTCACTCCTGTCATGGAAAAGACTGAAAAATGTCAAGCATTTGACAGAAGGTGGGAGAGGAGAATGTGATTTATTATTGTGATGCTAGAGGAAAAAGCTTTATATAGTATCTTTTACCGTGAGCCACAAGAGCTGAGGGGTGGTCAGTGAGAGGAGAGTGCTTACGGTTTGGTTTTTCCCGTTTCTTTTTGTGTTGGACCAGCCTGTATGGGTTGCAGATGAAAAGAGGCTGGTGGGCAAGGGTGGGAAGGGGCTGCCCCAAGTCCATCCTGCCTCGGTACAGCCACAGCCCTCCACATCAGGCAAAGCTGCCCTCCTAGTCCTCACACAGATTTCCTCAAATCTCATGGGATTACCAGTGCAGGTCGAGGGACTCATAGTAACAAATAAGGGGTGGTGTGGGGAGTTTTCCCATCAAACTCCTAGGCATTTTATGGGGGATTAAAAAAAGACCCAGTATTCATATGGGAAAATACCCTGACATACAACTGAATAGATCAGCAGTGACAATGCCATCTTAATATACAGCAGACACTATTTTTCCTGATTGATTTATGTCTGTGTACAGACAGCAGTGCTTGGAAGCTTCCACCCCTTCTAGTTTCTTTTCACAGTATTTTGGAAGTCTATACAGTGAATTGTGGAACAGTCAGCAGGTGCAGCATAACATGTATTGGCTGGTTACAGAAAATGGAGATGACGATACAGTAACTGAATCAATGACTCCTGGAGTTGTCTTACATTGTCATTTGCTTTTCAGATTGAGAAAGTATGTTTGTCTCAGATATCTGTGTAGTGCCTGTTCAGAATATCTCCAAGAATGTTCTGCATGAAACAGATAATCCTGTCAGATACACAGATAAGATGGTGTAAAAATATAGCCTATATATTAATGGTAACTCAGAACTACATCTGGTAAAATTCCCCTGAGTCTAAAAACACAGGAGAGAGTGAATAGTTAAAAAGAAACTTTGCTTCCTTACCAAAGTTGCTTGAACAGTAATTGCTTTCCAGAGTCCCACTCCTTTTACACTTCTGCTGGCACAGGGCAACTGTGGGTTTCACAACTTTTTGAAGAGCAAAAAGTAAATTGAAATTGAAATGAAGCATTTGATACAAATGCAAAGCACTATGTTTAAAAAAAACAAGAACAAAGATGAATAATCCTGATGTACACATGAACTAGACCTGGCATTTCAGGCGATGAACACCAGAGTAACAATATTCCTTTTCTCTGCTGGCACCTCCACTCATCTTTCCTGGCGTCTCAGCTGTGTCTGTTCTGGTGGCCTGAGAGAATGGGATGTTACACAGGATTTGCATGGGATCTTAAATCTGTAACTCCCTGCTGTTGCCATACAGCCCTAGTAGTACCTTTAAGTATCATAACCTGGTATTACAGTAACACTGCCGAGGGAGGGGGTGGCCTTTTACTGGAAATTACTGTACTGTGATGAAAGGGATCAAAGTTCAAATTCCTGACCGTTTTTTTCCAGATTTTTCACATAGCTTCATGTCAGGTAGCGCTGCATAGTTTTCCTTAATGACATTTTGAAGCACGATGTTTGAAGTATGTATTTAACATTAGGGATTGACATTTCCTTTCTGAAATGGCATGCTTTGTTTACAAACAACTGAATACACTTGGCATCTTTTCCCTATGTGGGTGGATGTTCATCATCTGTGCACTTCACCTGGGTGACCCATTCCATGGAACATGTTGGGGTGCAGTACTTCAAAGCTTTTATGACCATTTCAAATTTGTTTGGAATTTGTCAATGACATAGTTATTGGAAAGATGGAGGTGATACTGATAGATTTTAAAAAAACCCCACAGATCCCTACATAGCCCTAATTTCCAAGAAAAACTAAGTTAGTTATGACAAGTATCTTTGCAGTATTTTACTTTTTTTAGAATAGAGCATTTTGCAGAAGTTCTATTCAGCCTGTATTTTTGAAAAAGAGCTTTTGACTAATTTTCAAGCAATAATTTCTACTTTACTTCTTTACCATTTCGACTTGTACTTCTTTTTAATTGAATGAATTGACTCTTTATGTAATTTTCCAAGCTTCTAAGAGTGAACTAAATTATATTAAAATTACTTTGTAGTTCAATGGCCATGACTGTTAGAAGATCTGCACTGCTCATCATTTTGCCTTCCAAATCCAAAGTCTAAAGGTTGGGCTTCATATTTTTTTATTTATTTTGGGTTGGTTTGTTCCTTTTTTTCCCCCAGTTTTCTTGGTATTTGAGTCTTTAGAAAGTTAAATGCCTCCCACAAGGAAAAGTGTTTTAAAGAACAAGTTAATATGTCAATGGTATAGATCAGACAAGTGCTTCCTATCTTAATGCTACACACAGCAAACCAAAAATTAAGGATTTAATGTTCTTTGAGACTTTCAAGTCAGTGTCTATAGTCAGAGGGTAGGAAATCCAGCAGGCAGATGAGTCCCAGGTGCATGCCAGCATGGTGGCTGACCAATTTTGCTATGATTTGTCAGTACAGGCTGTCTGTTGTTTGTAAGGTATTTCAGCAAAACATGAACTGGAGAAGAACTGAAACTAAAGTTTAGTTTCCTGCCACTCTGCATGTAGCCACACTGACAGGAAAATGCATGGCTCGATCCAATGATATAAGGATGTCAATTACCATACCACAGGTATTGGATTGATCTTCATTACTTCTGCAAATATATTTATAGCGTTTATTTATTTCTGCAAGTACGAATATTTTTATGTAACAAAAAGACTGATGTAACTCTTGAAAGAACCTACTAAAGTTTTAATATTTTATTCATGCCTGGAGTTCTGTGCAAGTTTAAACAGATCTGATTTCCAATATAATAAGCTGAGTCTGTTTGAAGTGGACATTTCTGAATGCAAATGATTGCTCAGAAATGTAATAAACTGTAGAGGCTTGGTTTGCTTGAAGATCAGAAATGCCTGTACAGTGCAAAACTGATCAGACCTTGAAAGGACTTCTTATTTCTGTCTGCCTGACAAGTCCTTTTGAACACCTTCCTTCTGTTGTCCTCTCTCAGATGAATCTGCCTGTTTTTATTTTCTAGCACTGATGTTGTCATGAAATTTGATTTGGAGTTAATTGGTAAAGTTCACCTGTCTTGGCTGGGCAAAACCCTGAACACACACAGGGTTATGGACAACCTGGGTTACTTGAAACCAAGTGTTTGAACCAACAACTTCATTAACAAGTGCTTTAGAGTGAAGAAGAGCTGAATTAATAATTGTTAGAGTCACATCAGAATGATTTACAGGTCATTGTGATTTCATTTTTATAATCCTTATTTTCATCTATTTTAAATACCTTCATTAGTATTTAAGCACCACAGCTTCTTGGTTTACTGCTGACAAGTCATTGCTGTCCTGACTTTCGGTGGGTTTTAAGTACAAATCAGGTTATGTCTTGCAAAAACATCATAAATAATTCAGTTTTCTGCTATAATTGTATCTCTCATATTCAGGTTATAGAAATTCTAAGAATTTATCCCTTCAATATCTCAGTAATGAGGTAGTTCTGGTGATACCTTCAGAGAAATCCAACTCTGATCTTTCATATAGGCTGTCTTGTCTTAAATATAAAAAGAGACTTATTTTTAGAGAGACATATTTCTCTGTCAGTTCCAATTTCTGAATATTTTCAAATAAAAATTATTCTAGGAGAGTGTCATATTGACAGGGTGTTGACAGAACCTGAAGAGGGCTCAGGTGGCTTCCATACCAATTTTGCTTGATCTTAATAACTATATATAGAAAAATACTGTGAGATTTTTACATATTAGCTTGTATAGGAGAAAGAGTTCCATTAAATAAAACTGTTTCCTGAAATATTCAGAACTTCTCATACAAAAGAAATTTGCTTATCCTTCTATGGAATGTGCTAGTTAACTGTCTGAAATTGAAAAGAGACAGGAAAATTCTCTCAGGTGGAATAAGTTATTTTACACTGAACTCTTGCCTGGATAGACTTTAACAATGTAGATTCTCCCTTGAGTATATTAATTTAATTAATTCCTTCAACATCTGAACTACTAACAAACCATAAAACTTCAGTTTTTAATACACTTTCTATTTTGTATTTCTGTAACTCTCTTCTTGTCCTGGAATAATTATTTTTTATAGGAAATTTAATAAAGCCAGGAAGACTTACTTGAGGTAGCAGGGACTGGTGTGGTTGTAGGCGGAACTGTAGTTGTGGCTAACTTTTTTGGTCTAAATTTATAATGGCCAATAAAACCATCAGCTGTTAAGCTTAAATCAGACAAAAACTGAACGAGCAACTCATTTCTCTCAGACAGAATAGGCCTAAAATAGAAAAAGAAAATATTTCCATTATTTTGCATGTCAAAGCCAAAAAGCATTAATAGCATTCTTTAAAAAATAAAAAATACTCCAGACTAATACTGAAAAATATGTGATTCTTTGCTGGCATGTCATACACTGGTGTTTTGAGGATGAAACTCATTTCCATGAATCACCTAAAACTCTGATTCCTGAAGTTTGTATCAATATGAGTATTGTTAAATTCTTCTGTGTGAATTTATTGCAGACTTCACTTCTGTGAAATGGAAGGGGTCAGATTAACAAAGTGGGAAAATACATTGAAGAAATCCTCAGTACACAGGGCAAGTAAATAGGTTTTTTAAAAACTTGGTTTTGTATAATGAAAAAGATATTGCACAATTGGAAGGGCTTATGAAAATTCATGCAGCATTGGATTCTGCAACTCTTCAACAAACCCACCAAAAATAAAATGTTTTGGTTATTATTTCTGTGGGCTCACTTTTTGTCAGTGATTCGATATGGATTACCAAGGACTTCTTCAAAACACTTAATGCGCTCTTTGAGGTAAAAACTTGTCATAATTTCCATTTTCTTGGCAGATTTTCAGAAATCGGTTTACTTGGATGGCTGAGTCTGACATAACCAAAAGTAAGGGCCTGGTTAACTGGAATTCTCTGGATTTACAACTGCCGCAGTGGCTGCCCAGATTCGACTTTTCTTGCTGCAGTACTGACTCAGCCTGTGGACATAGGAGGGCACTGACTGTCAGCTGCCAAGAGCTTTGTTCTGCTTCCTGAACACCAGGACTACAAGGCCAAATCTGAAAGATCTGACCCAGTCTGTGTATCCTGTCTTTTTCAAAAGGGCTGTGAGGAAAATGAGTCAGATAAAGTGAGGAATGAGCCAAGGGGCTGGAGAGCTCAGCTGGATCCTTGTACTTCAGTATCTATAATCAAAACACATATTATTATGTTAAGGTTTAGCTACCATTATATTGGTGCTATGCCAGTATCAATAGCATTGGGATTAGCACTGGTGTGTTAGACAGTGGTCTGAGGCTTGTGGGACAGGAGAGAACATGGGTTAGAGGCAGGGTTACTCATGGAGAGAGAGAGGATAGAGAAAACCTAGAGAGAGACAAGATACTAAATAATTTCTAGATGTTCAATTGGAGGTAGCAAATGTCATGTTTAATTTAAAAAATAAAATCTTTTAAAAGCCTAGTACAAAACTGTTAGCAAAATGACACAGTGTTGGTGAAGTTCACAATTAAAGTTACTTACGCTGGTGGACTGTCTCCACAGTACTTCCCAATTCTTTTAGCATCATTGATTTCCCCACCATTAAACACTGCAACGTAGTCATATCTGCAGTAGTTGTCTCTCTCCACATCAAACTTCTCAAACTTTAACTCTATTAGCTACAGGGAAAATGGAAATAACTCATTAAGGTTCTGACAGACAGAATTTATTAGTACTTCTTGCAATAAGTGACATCTTCATATGAAATACTATTTGATTTTTCTTTCTATAAAGGAAAATTCCTTAATCCACTTAATTGTAAAGTATTTTAATCCATATGACCTCTCCAACAAATAGTTCAGCATATGACTCTAATATTCTATAAAACATTTTCTTCTCAAATGTATGCAATTACCTTCTGATAAAGTTATTTTTATGAGTGAATGAAAACAGGATAGTAGGTGTTAGGTGTTACAATGCTCTTAAAATAACTACAGCAAGTATAAACCACAGAAAAGGGGCTTTTAATGTCATTGCATCACTCAAGATATGCCAAAGAAAAAGCAAAGGCAAAGTTGATACAAGCCATTTCACTGACTTCATTAACAGCAGGGCCTGAATCATTGTGGTTGCCAATGCTGTGCATACTTGAGGCAGAATTAAAAACATTAGAAATTAACATGTTGATAGAAAGAAAACTAGCAAATAGTAAGATTAAAACCAAGAGAAAGTAAGTACTTCAAAGAATTGCATTTCCATGACAGATTTCCGTAATTGCTGAGGCTTTACAAGTCATAAATGACAACTAGTGTAACTCTTGTATTTCCAGTACTTATCCTATTATCTCCAATGACTTCTATTTATGGAATTTTCTACTAAAGGAAGAAAACCAATGTACAAGAAAACAGAAATGGAATGTACTACTTTGAAATGAAGTCCTGCAGAATGACTCTGTCAGTCATGTGTGGCAAGGAAGGGAAACACAACCTAAGTGCTGCATGGAAACAGAGGTAATATATGCATTTAAGTTGCTTCTTTAGATGAAGCACAACAGTATTTAAACCACCTTCCCAGAAATAGTACCAGAAAGGTTTGAATGACAACACTGAACTCTGTTGATTGTAGATCAATGTTTTAAAGGTCTGACTCAAACATTAAATCTTCTAAGACTGTACAAAGAAAAAGAAGTAATTTGTACATGGCATATAGTTTATTTGATTTACTGATATAGTAAAAGTTATCTTGTTCTACATTCATACTAATGATAGCCTGTTATCACCTGATGTCTTAGTTTTGCTTGGATAGTTTTGCACTATTAAGATATTTAAGGCATAGTTTAGTTTCCCAGAAAGTATGAGTAACCCTGGGGGACTTGATTTTAGAGATGACTAACAGACTTGCTTCAAAACCCTCAGTATCATGATGAAAAAATGCACTTTAAATGGAAGTACCCATATGAATAACATGCTTTGATCAAAAAAGATGGTATAGAAAGAAGTAATGCAGCTGGGAATAGAAATGCTATATTTTCCCATAGCAGGCAAAACAGCAGGCCATAATATCTACTTTACTATTATTCAGTAAGTGCACTTTGCATTAATAAGTATTTCGTGGCAGCATAGCAGCTCCTCATGATCAGGAGAAGCTCCTTCAGCTTCTGTAATAAATGAAGTAATTATTAGTTTGTATTTGAAGCAACAAAACAAGACTGCCTTGTTTTATTGCTTGCGTGCTTATGAAAGGGAAATAGAGACAACAGCACCTAAATTGTGGCAAATGGAAGACTGGGGAGCTTCTTATGTGCATGTGAAGAGAGGTGCTTATTCACTACTTCAACGAAAATGGCTTTTGTCACTGTCAAAATTCTGCCTTTTTTGCATGCAAACAACCACTGTTGCAGTAC
Source organism: Pardalotus punctatus (assembly GCA_013400915.1). Taxonomy (NCBI): domain Eukaryota; kingdom Metazoa; phylum Chordata; class Aves; order Passeriformes; family Pardalotidae; genus Pardalotus; species Pardalotus punctatus. Next base: position 28,254 of record VZTX01006391.1, on the reverse strand, counting down.
ATGAATAATATATATTTGGAAACAGGTAGATTTATGGAATAGAATCATCAAAACGCACAGGATATAATGCCCTTATTTTTATGCTTATATAGCCTTTCTTAAATCTTCTTTATGAGCTTAGGAAAAGTTCTTAGGCTTACGTAGAGATATTTGGAAAGAACCAAAGTAATCTGCAGTTTACAGATAAGGGTTTAAAAACCACTGCCTATCTATAGGATTGTTAAATGACCTGTATCTAGCAAACAAGGAATGTGGATTAAAGAGGACTACAGGAAAGACTAAGCTGACATACTGCTTCAGTTCAAGGGGGGAACTGTCTTGGTAAGTGGAAAAGTAGGAGAGATCAGAAGAATGTATTTATCTGGGGCAGCTTTTTTTATTGCAAGGATTACAGTCATGAGCGGAAGATGAAGAAGAAAGTGGTCTTTATATGCAAATTAATTTTAAAAGCTGGATGTGGCAAGAAAAGCAACCTACCAAACATGCTTGTCAACCAAAACATTCAATCACTGTAGACCTCCTGCTAAGATACAGAGCAGATGGCTCAGCAGCAAGCAGAGAATGTGCAGCTAGGATTGAGATTAGCCTACAGTGTAGGGAACACACTTGTGTTTGCCATGCGTGGCACAAGAGCCCTCTCAGTCTGCTGTCACATCTCCTCAGGTCTTAATGAAGTGGTAACATATGCTCTCATGGCATCTGGCTAATTAAACAAGCACGTTATGTGATGGAGCCTTCAAAATATGAAATAAAACAAACTGCTTTTAATGAATTCAATCAGCTGTACCTGGGTACCTCAATAATAAACTGCAGCAACACCAAAAATGCTCAAACGTTACACTCAAACATAGCATCATCATGTTTGGTGCTGAGACGATCACCTGCCCTAACGTAGTTTGCATGGTGTTTTCTGAATTAACAAAATAATCTTTAAAACTCCCCAGGTTTAAAAGCCTCACCAGTCACAGACGCTTTTATGTGTTTCATTTAGGGAGTACACCAGTGCGCGGCCCTGCTGAGGAAGCACAGGAGAGGAAGGTGGGATCGCTGGCACGTAGCTGTGCCTGTGCCCGCTGCTCCTGCCCGGCCTCGCGTGCCAGCCAGCTGGCATTGCAGTGGCCCAGGGCAGCGTGGGCAGCCGCCGCTCTGAGGTGTTGGTCCCTGCGGGCACTGGAAGCTGAGCTGGGCCAGCGGGGCCATGGCAGCGCCTTACCTGGTTCTTCGGGGCCACGATGTGCCAGGAACAGGTGACTCCCGCTGGGTAGTCCCGCTCTGGCCAGTTGGGCGTTTGGAAGGATCCCGACGGCTTCTCCAGTCGTCCCCCACAGTACTGGTCCCCTGCAATGCAGCACCGCGAGCCGCCCTGAGTACAGCGGGGAACGGAGCCCGGAACAGCCCCCGGGTGCTGCGGGGAACGGAGCCTGGAACAGCCCCCGGGTGCTGCCGGACCTCCCTGAGGGAGCCGGAGCCCGGAACAGCCCCCGGGTGCTGCGGGGAACGGAGCCTGGAACAGCCCCCGGGTGCTGCGGGGCCTCGCTCAGGGAGCCGGAGCCCGGAACAGCCCCCGGGTGCTGCGGGGCCTCGCTCAGGGAGCCGGAGCCCGGAACAGCCCCCGGGTGCTGCCGGGCCTCGCTCAGGGAGCCCCGCCACAAACACGGCTGCGCCTTTCGGCTCAGCTGCTGGCACCTCTGGGAAAACATTTAATAAAGGGCAGGAAAACAAAGAGAGAGAAGCGTTCCTGCAAACACTGGAGGTGGAGGAGGAGCAGAAGCCACAGGTACAGGAGGAGCCATTCCCGCAGCACATGGGGCAGCTCTGCTGGGGTTGACAGGCATTCCCAAAGGAACTGCAGCCTGTGGAGTGTTCTTGATGGAAAGGGGTCTTTCACTTCCGAATTAAAAAGCTCCATGGGGTATGTAATCCTTATTTACAGTATTATTATGAACCTTCTTAGTTAAATTAACTATATCGGTCACAGTTATTTAATATATCTTTCAAGAAGTTGTCAATACAAGATTACAACTGGAAGGCCTGATAAATTACCTGCACTGCCTCTGCCCATCAACCTGTCTAGTCTGCTACCATGCAAATAGCAAAAGCCTTGAAAAAGGGTCACTTAGCAGGGCGACACCACCTCCCTGTGGCCTCCCAGCCTTCACAGGTCATACTCTTCCCAAGCATCAGGCAACGCCTTTATGTTTAATAATACCTGATGAATTTTGCTTTGATACATTTTTGTGTTTTTGAACCAGGGTAGAAATGGACAATCCACAATATCCCCTGACACAGCATTCTACTTCAGAGCTCACAGAGAAAAATCAACCTCTCCTTTCCTTTGCAGCCATTTGTTCATCTGTTTTTTTAATTGTAAGAGATGGCCTGTGGTCCCCATTCACTTTCTCCATAGCTGTCATGACTTTAGAGCCCTCTCCTATAGTCCCTTTGACTTTCTCTTTTCCAGCATGAAGAAGTTCATGCTGTGCAGTTGATCTTTGCGTAGGTGATGTTCTTTTAACTCTATCATACTTGTCTCTGATTCCTTCTGATAATTTTATCATATTCCGTTCTGAGATAGGAACATCAGAAAGGCACACTTTATTCAAGACCTACATGCATTATAGATCTATAATTTTTTGTTGTTATTGTTTGGTCTTCATTTCCTTTTCTAAAAATTGTTAAGTTTTTATTTCTCTTTTGATACCTATTAAGCACTGGATTGATGCTCAACCATTGTTTTCATAAATTATCTATTTTAAACCTAACATCTCATTCCAAAACAGTAACAGTCAATTCAGAACCCGCTGTACTGTGCACAAAGTTAGGGTGTTTTCCCCTTATTTGCAACATTTATCTATACTGAATTTCATCTGCTCTTTTAATGACTAGCTATTACCATTTTACTACTAGACACAGTTCTTCCACTACTCTTAGACTAGTCAGCCTTTCTCTTTACTACTTGATTAACTAAGATAGCTAAACAGTTACACTTTGCTATTTGCTAAGCAAGGTAATTAATAAATATGTTGAATAGCACATTCCCTAATATCTCTGGCACCACATCTTTTTAAGCATTAATGTGACTCTGCATAGAGCTGTACAGTTATATTTGTCTTCAGCACATACATAATGGTTAATTACCTCTCTCATGTGGTTCTGCTGCAGAAAACTTTGCAATGAATCCACTTCCAGCAGTATTAGCATCTGAAGTCATCTGCACCAACATTTTGTTGCTGCTGGATACAAGGGCACCTGGTTTCACAGTACCACAGAACCTGCCGATGCGCTGTCCATTGGCATGGCCATTGTAGATATCCACAAAATCGTATCGGCACAAGTTGTCGCTTTCCAGGTCCAAATATCGAAAAGAAAGAACCACCACTTTTCCCTCTGGGACCTGCAAAGAGAGGGAAGGAGGAAGAGATGCATCTGGATGTGTGACTGACATTGTGTATCTGTTGGATCCCACTGTTTGTGTGACTGTTTTCATACCCTTCCCTTCCTGTCAGGTGAACTCTTTCTGTCAACTTCCAGGCAAAGCAGTTTTTAAAGTAACTTGGACCAATCCTAAATAGAAAGCTCTGGCCATCTCTTGCCATTATCTTATTTCTGATCCACAGTATCCTCTAGTCAGGCTCATGCAATTAATCATAAACCATCACTGCCCAGTTCAGCTTGGCATATTTATCTTATTTTCTGCTGAAAGTATGGAACCAGCCATGCAGCAACCTGTCACCAAGTAACGTGAGGACAATGAGATTAATATGAAAAAAGGTATGGAACTAGCAATTTACCATTTTGAACAAAATGGCCTCTCTTTCTGATTTGTGTTACCAAGTTTCATAGTTTGAAGGATTTTTAAAATTTACTGACACACATCTTACATTTATAAATAAAATTGGAAACTTTATGGCTAATGCTGTACAACCCTAATATTTAGTTATTGGAGTGGCTGCAGTGAAAGAATTATATTTGGAAAGACTATGTTAAACTATAAACAGAGAATTCAAAAGAACCATTAGTGGGTGTCCTCAACACAGAAGAGAGTTTTGTTTTCTGAAACATCTGAGGAAACATAAGACAGGGCAAATCTTCTTATAAGTCTGCATCTGTGGACATTGCAAAAAAGAGAAGAATAGAGAGAAGGATGTAAATTAAGACAACATAAGAGTTTACAAAGAGGAGAACATTTCCTGGGATACAGTTACAAGCTTTTAAGAGAAAAAGCAGCATACTGAGAAGTGAAAACTATTCTAATAAAGCATTTAATGCTGTGTAACAGAACCGGAAGAAGGGAAACAGTATTTTAAAGTATAGAGGGACTCTAGACAGGCAAGTGTAATTATCTGCATTCAATCCATATCATGGCAGAGTGGTTAGCTATTAAAGTAATTGCAGCTGTTCTGCTTTTCTGAGACACTACTATAATTTTCTTCTTTAAACTTAATATATCTGCTTTAAGTTCATATTTAAGCCACATTATTTAAGAGTTCATTAATTTTTTCATTCCTTAACAGTGACCCATTTTAAAACACCAGTTTTAAATAAACTAAAACTAAGCTGTTCCTATATGAAAATGTCAAACTGTTTTAACATTGAGTCTCAACAGTTAAAAATTGCTTGTCAAATATAGATGAAAGTGCTGTAAATGGAAGTGACTGTTTAACCCACAGAAGATACTAATAGAGGCAGCAGCTCCAGACGTACTGAAAAATGTGCTGTAGGTGTGTTAAGGTTACTCATTCATGTGGCTGCTTTTATGTCCAGTGCTGATACTGATCCTGCAGCAGGACAGACTTTGGTTTGAGCTGTTCTCAGATGCCCATGGTCCATCTGCACTCTAGCTGACCAGCTCCACTGCAGCTCCTGCTGCTGGTTTCAGAGTATTTTAAACTCAGAAGTTCTCTCTGCATTCTGAAATGCATTCGGGTCCCCCATGCAGGTGCATATTGCTGCTACCACTGCATCAAAACCACAACTCACCTAATCTTGAATTTACTCCTTGAATCACTGCTCTCATATCTAAATCTTTTATTATTGCATTCACTTGTCCTCTGGTCTGAATCACTAAGGAGCATTCAGGCATGGTCATTTTAACAGAAAATGAGCTAAAAGTAATTTGGTATTCCTGCCAGAAGACCTGAATATTATTTATCGTTATATTACAAACTCTGTATGACTGGGCAAGTCAGTTCAGAAATGCTGACAGTAAAGTTAGTCACATAAAGTCAGATTTAGGCAGTTAGAGTACAGAAGCCTTTTTCCAGAAGTATGTATGTAAAATAGCATATGCTCCTTTGGGGTGGAACACTCATTTTTGTAAGTTTGTACAACTGGTATGACAGGATGCAAATGGGGTGACCTTTAAAGGTTATCATGTTTTGAAATAAACTATCATACCTACAGGTAAGATTGTCCAACATATTCCACAACAGTGTCTTGCAGCTCTGGCTAAAAGTTGTCCATCTTTAAGAAGTTTCCCCCTTTTCCTTCCCCTGTTTTTGAAAGCTGAGCACAAATTGCTCTGGCATATTAGATTAAAGTTTTATCAATGCTTATGACATTTTTTCCTTACTTTCTCAGCCTGAATTGGTTCTTTGAATATACCTGCTCTCTCTCAGAGTTTGAAGAAGGAAGTGGAAATGTGAGAGGTGGCTGGTTCTGGGGTAAGACAAGGTCTTTTTGCTGTCCTTGTAGAATTACTTTCAGATTCAGCCAAGTGGTTACCCTTCAGTAGTGCTGGTGGTGCTCACTGACAGCTTTGTTCCAGGAGGGCATTGCCCCAGCACTGCTCTGCTCACACCAGCATCGAGGCACTCACTGCTGCCCCTGAATATTCCACTCTCGTGCTGCTCCACCGGGGACAGAGGGAACAGGGACAGGGGACTGACCCCTGCTCAGGAGGAGGGAGAGGATGCTGGCAAAGCTGCCAAACTCCAGCCAGCCATTCCCTCAAGTCTTAGGTTTTCTGGTTCATGGTATATTTCATTCTGTGCAGTGTTGTATTTTTATCTCCTCTCTCCACCACTGGCTATACCATCCTATATAACATACCACTTTCTAATTGTATTTTGTTGTAGTTTTTAATCTCTGCTTCTCTCAGTTTAATCTGTTTGAACTTGGTCAAGACTGTTCTCCATAGATGTACTGACTTTTGTTTCCTAACAGTTTGTAAAAAAATGTGTAGGAAAAACTCAGTCATATGGTCATGAATGTTTAGCAAGGAGCTTACTCCAGGTTTTAGTTGTCAGAATAATCCTTGCTCACATTCAGCTGAATTTGGGGAGGTAAGTAATTTAGAGGAATATGGCAGGCCCTTAATTACAGTCACTACTTACCGCCATTACTTTATTTAAAAAATGTACTTGTTTATTAAAATATTTGTTCCAGTATGTTAGATCAGTTAAAATGTTGTGGTTTGAGTAGATGACAATCAGAAGTGCGGAGGATGGTGGTTCCACATTCAGGCAGCAGCTCTTCCAGTTTGCAGCTACTCCTAAGAAATCTTGTGCTAAATACAGGCATCTTTGCAAAACTGTACTTTTCTTTTATTTCTACCATTTTGCAGTTTTAAAAGTTGAAAACTAATGGGCTAAAATCTGCCAGTGTTTGTCCCAGGACATTTAAAATATTGTTCCATGAGAAACATGAGGGAGCAAGCAAAGGCCAGCATGACTCAGTATTGTTTACTTTGAGCCACATCTGAGCCTGAAACAGTAAGAAGATGGGATACCTCAGAGGAAGAACTGGAAGGAATTCCAGCTCTTAAAAGAAAAGGGGAAAAAAATAGAGGGAGGAGCCAATGGAAGAATGATGTGATGCTTCCTCTGCAGGGTGTGCCTTATTTTTGTTTTATCCATCCAGCTGGTATCTTTCAACAACAGAGACACTTCATCCCCTGCCTCGCCTTGTCACAAAGAGGGCAACTGACCCATACTTACTCTCTGCTTCCTTTCTTGTTTTAACTCCATGAACTTCTTAGGTTCAAAAATTATGATGCTAAACTCAAGGGTGCCTTACTCCTATTGAAGGCTGAAGCAATTTTTAGAGGGAGTTTTTGCAGAGCATAATTCCCTAAAATCATATATGTAGATTACTAACTTATTCAGAAGGGCATGATTATTCCATATATACAACACTCCTCAAAATAAGGTCCCTAGATTGTTTTTGGTTATCATTCATTGCAGATATTTCATATAGTGTTAATCAAAGTTCAGTTAGATTTCCAGCAGTGAAGCTGTTTTTCTGTTGTTGCTCTGACTGGATACAAAGCCCTTTTCATCAAAATTATGTGGTTAAGATTATTTACTTTGAAAATAATCTGGGGGGGGGCCATGAGTGCCAACTTTTGTAAATATATTTTGCCTAACTTTTAAACCTGTATTCGGTTGAATATATTTTGATATATGTTTAATACCAAGATGCTGACTGTATGTTTTGCCATAGCAGTCCTAGGTAGAATTGAAAAATACATCAGCTACCTCAAGCCAAATGCATTATTTCTCTCTATTGAGAATGAATGTGGAAGTTATTTGGAGTTACATCCTGGGAAGAACCATGATCTCTGTCTAGTTACTTGTTCTCTAGCTCCAATTAAAAAAGTTTGTATTTGCTTTTTCTGACAAGGGCACTAGATTCTGTTAATCTCATTCTTTTCTGTCAATACAACCATGTGTAAAGATCTGTTCTCTACTGGAAGGGCAGTTTTGCAATGATACATGAAAATGAATGCTTAAAACATAGAAAAAAATTGTTTAAAATATTCTGCTCCCTCAGGGCAGATTCCCAACTGCCCTGATAAGTAAAATTTTCAAACCTTGCTTATTGTCAGCAAACCTGCTGGAATGCAGCTTCTGAACCTATAAAAACATAACCTTACATAACTCTTGACAGTTTTCAGTAGTATTGTTGCACATAAAGTTGTTGGAGTTTTATGGGAACTAAACAGTCTGCCAGAAAAACACAGAACAACAGTCCAGATTCTTGGACTGTTTGACACATTTATGTGAGGTGATGGCCAAGAAGGATTACAGAGTATTAAAAGTAAGTGTATATGACATATTTTAGATAAAGCTATATACATTACTATAGGAAAGGGAATAGCTGTACAAATGACTTCTTAGCAAAGCCAGTGAAAAGCTGCTGGGTAGTCTGCCAAGGTTGTAATAGAACCACAAGCATGTGCTGAACACTTCTTAGAGCTCTTAGAATAGAGAAGCTGTTTTCTTTAGCCAGCTGAAAAAGTCCCAGTCTCTTGAAATAACAGAACCATAACTGAGTTAAAAGAGAGAGACACTTCTAGCTTTAGCAAACCAGTTGGAAAGATTTCAGATGATACCTGAATGCTACTTTGCTTTATCTGTATTACCCATAATGTTTTCTAAACCTATTTTCCTCTAAAGAATGAATTAGCTCTCATTCTGCCTTCTGCAGATGATGAGATCCTGTAGTTGAGAAAACAACAGTTTTGTGTTTCTCGTAAGCCAGACACAAAGTGAATCAACGTCTCCTTCAGTCTTGCAGACTTGTCAGATCCTGCATCAGGCAGAGTGTTTTCAGGAAGGTGTTCACAGCCCTTGGCTAAAACGGACAGGCAAAAAGTCTTAATCATTTTCTAAGACCAAATGCTAAATGAGGAAGCCTAACAGTAACTACAGAGTATTTCTTCATGGCAGTGTAACTGGCTTTCTTACTTGGGTGCTATTGCAAGCTATTCTGAGCCTCAGCAGTATTTGGTGAAGGGATTTTGTTGTTTACATTCAGGCTAACCAGACCCTTGAGTGTGCCACTCTGCCGCAGTTTGGTAAACCATCATCTTTTTAAAGAGAGTACAGGCTTAGTCTTGCAAGTTTTGTAGTCCTTGCCTTCCCTACATCCTTCCTGCACACCCAAAGGACAGGGTGTTCTACAGTTGATGGGGAAAAAAAAATCAGCTCAGTTTATCATTTATAAACCAGGGGTTAAATGAGGTAAGGGCACAAGCCAGCCTGGACTGCTCCAGTTGTGCAGCCCTTCTCTGGCTTTGGGCAATCTACAGAAGACAAGCAGAAAGCAGTCAAATGCCAGCACAGCAGAAAACTGGGACTCGGGATGATCATGAAATGACAGAAGCCATCAAATTCCTCCCATTTTCAAGAAAGCTCAAGTGCAGATACAGCTCTGCTACAGCTTTGTAGTAATGCTTCTCACCATGCCCAGGCTAATCTGGACGCTGGCATCTTGTTAGCAACAGCCAGATAAAGTCTGTAATGAAACCATTCTGTATGGACTTTCTAAGTACAGTCATTTGTTCTCTTCTCCCTCTACCCCCCACATTTATGAAGGGCATATACATGGCATGATTCAGTAATTGTTTCTTTAGTGCTGCCTCCATTGGTAATCTAGGTTATTTTTATGATTAAAGCTTAATGTTGTTAATAAACAAAATTATTTTTTACCTTCAGATTCCATTTTGAACTTCTGAACATCTAATAATGAGTTATATTGGTACACTAACTTTGTATATTTTTCCCTTTTATTTAAGGTACGTGTGTATGATTCCAAATGCAGCTTGCATCTGCACTTCAGATTGTGAGGTGGGCCATGCTGATTGCTGACACCTCAGCCCCTCGATACCAAGGAAGCAAGTTTATGAGCATACACTGTGTTTCACATCACACTCATCTGGATGAGGTCAGACATGGATCAAAGGTAACTTCTAACTAGGCCCCAATAATAACAGAACAGAAAGGTGCAGAAAACAGCTCTGCAGCTTCCCTAGGATCTTTCAGATAAAATGATTAAAATCACATCACTCATTTGTTACGAGAGTTGTTTTAAGCAGGACATTGTAAACAGATCAATGTCTCCTGCTTTGCGTCAGCATCTCTACAGTAGCAGGAAACAATTATCCTGTGACATCCTATTCTCCTGCCAGCACCTAGCCATCACAGTCTTTGAACTAAAGTAGTATTTAGTGATCTTGTCAACACACAGACTAACTTATTTTTTATGCCTTCTTATACTTATTTTTTCTGTTGGCCCGAATGTCAGAAGAGTTCTTGGTGAACTGTGCCTAAAAAAATGAGAGGAAATTTGGTGGGCAGTTTTGAAGGGTTTAATTTGTGCAGATGTGAGGAAAAGTAATTCACTCACATCCCTTCCACTGTGCCTGTGGATGAGGACATCCAGAACAGGAGTATTTAGTCCCAGTTGTTTCATGGAATCTGTTGTCCGTGAATATGATGTCTCTTCCCTACAGTCTCATTTCAGCATCAAAATACCAATTGTACCACCTGTTTCCATTTCACATGGTCATTTATAAATGTAACAACACTTCCCTATTGCTGTCAGCCTGCTGTATGACAGACTCCAGATGTCCTGGCTGGCAGAACACTGCTAGCAGCACACTTCAAGCAAAGCTGCCTGAATTTTTTGGGTTGGATTGAAAATTTTTGTATGTCTTCTTGCCAAGAAGTTTTGCTTTTCATTATCTCCACCTCAAATCTTTTTTTTTTTTTTATAGAACTCACTATCGCTTTCTGCATGACAGGAAAGGGAGATGTTTGCTTTTTAAGTGGGTTAATTTAAAACAATTAGAGGTGTATCAGGGAAGTCAATGAAAATTTGCTTCTGACATGAGGAAGGCCAGTTCTATTTCAGCCACTATTATCATATTACATCAACCCTAAAAAGCTCCAGATAGTTGAGCTACTTTGAGTTACTGAATTCATTGTTGCACATATGTTACCCCATGTAAAACATAGTTTAACAAAAAATAGCTGTTCATTGTCTTCAGCACTAATTTTGTGGTATTAAAAATTCTTACTGTGATTTTCCAAGTACATTTGCTGTTTGGTGGGTAGACGCCAGGAAATCCTTCACTCCCAATAAACCCTGACTCTCCAGATACAACTCCTCCACATGTAAATGTAGGCCTGAGAATAATAGGAAAAATAGTATTTAATTTAAAAATATATTTTGTTTATTCTTTATATAGTAATCAAGAGGCACAAGCTGTCCTAACAGCTTAAATACTTAAAACCATTGCTAACATGAAACATGTTTAATTATTTACATACTATCACTATTAATATAGAATGTGCAATTTAATGTGTGACCTTAGGTGTAGAAAAAATTAATGACTTGGGTCTTAATTCTGGGTTGGCACGGACTGTTATCCCGCCCTCCTTTTTTACTTCATAAGAGCAAATGTGTGCCAGTGTGATACATCATTGCAAATTGGTATTATAATGGAAAAATAATTAATAAAAAGTCATTAGCAATGACTTTTTAAAGTACATATAATAGTAGTTAAACTAAAACTGATATAAAAATTACTTCTCATTCCTTTCTATGCTTTGAAGTTGTACATATCGATCAAGGAAGTCTCTGGTACTTTTTTGTACCTCAGTAGTGCAATCCACCTCATGCTGAGCCCCGTGGCCCAGCTGCGCTCAGGGCTCAGCTCAGGTGAGCTCAGGTGCCGGTGCCGGCTCCCGATACTCTGCACGGACACACGAGGAGCTCTGGAAAACCTGTGTGGAACCACTGCTGAGGACACGAGGGTGAGCGAATGCCCTGCCGAGCTTTAGGCGCTGGGATGCCGCACCGTATGATGCCGTTATGTTAGAGAGCTTACGGATTACACGGCGCGGGGCTGCTCTCGCAGCCGCCCGGGCTCCGTGGAAAACGCGCCTGCCTTGGTGCAGTGACGGGCAGGGAAACACCCGCGCACCCCACGGAGGCACGGTGGGAAGGCGACTCCGGGGGACGGAGGGAGGGAAGGGGAGAGGACGCGGTACCTGTGCGGGGATAGCGGGGGATGGTACCTGTGCGGGGGGGTAGCGGGGGATGGTACCTATGCGGG
>VZTX01006391.1:0-16151 GCA_013400915.1 Pardalotus punctatus | reverse complement strand
GTGTGCCCGGCCCCGCCCCGGTGCCTCCCGAGGGCTGCGGCCTCGGCCCCGGGCACCCCCGGCCCCGGTCATTTTGCGCCCGCAGGGGCTGCCCGAGCGCGGCGCCCCCCGGCACCGGCCTCGCCCCCGCCCCGAGCCCGCAGCCCCCCGCAACGCCCCGCTGCCGTCCTCAGGTGGCACAGTGCGGGTGTTTGTCCCGGGCATGAATGAACTCAGTGTTACCGGCTGTGCAATCGTTTGCAGCTCCGCCAAAGTCTGAAAAATAGTAATGCTACTTTGAAATTTCTTCTTTATTTAAATTCTAAAGTAAACTTGAAATGCTTCATTTTGTTTACCAGTGGGTAATCCTGACCCATTTAGTAGCCTTTTCGCTCTGGTTGTGAAAGATACTCTTTAAAAGACTGTGGCAGAGCATACAGTGATGAACTTAGTACCTGGGTGTTTTACAGGATTTGGGCTGAAGTTGTTTGACTGAGAAAAGAAATTAAAAATTAAGTCAGTATTCTTATTTTGAACACAGTATTCTAATTAAAAGTGGCATTTAAAACCCCCTACAGTGTTAGTGCTGTTGAACAATGACATACAGTTTGTCACATCAATAAGTGATCATTTATCTTCTGAGTATTGCTTTTAAAAGAGCCTGTTTCTCATATTGTTTTTAAGTACTTCTTTTCATATGCACCTCTTGCAGGAGAAGGAGGTAAGTGTAGAAAAGTGTTCAGGCACAGCAAATTGAACAGACTGGAGGAACTAAACAGAATTTCTCCAATAATCTGGGCAGAATATAAACTATATATAAACTATTGTCTTATTTTTAGCTCATTTATTAAGCATTCAACAGTCCTATTCTTGCAAAGTACAAAGAAGAGTGGTCCCACTACCAAGACTTTAAAGAAGTGCTGTTCATTAGAGAGGATGCTCTGAGGATTAAACAGAAAATGGATGCAGCAGTTTAGCAGATGTGATAGCTATACTCTCCACAGTGCTGGGTGAAGGAGGCAGTAGACTAACCTGGATCCGTGCTTGCTAAATTTCCAAGAGGATTTTTGTGGGAGAGGTGCAGCTGCTGTTGCAATGTCCCAGATCTTTGGAGGTAGCCTGCCAGACTGCTGGTGAGTAAGAGGTTCCACCAGGGCGCCCGTGTGCACAGAGGCACTGGAAGACAAGAAAGAGAAGAGGCTGGGGTTGGGGTGGGTTTTGCAGAGACCCAGGTTTTGTAGGAGTGCAGGTGTGTTGGCAGCCAGGTGAGAGGGCCTGGCCTGGAGCCCTGAGGAGAGGCAGCCCCACATCCCCCAAGTGGGACTGAAGGACAGAGCAGGACACATCTAGGCAAGGCTTGGTGGAGGATTGGGGCAGGGAGTCCAGTCCGCAAAAAGGGAGGTGTGGAAACAGATCCTAACATTGGAAGAACAGGGATTATGTTTGCAGCTGTGTTCTGAACTGATTTTAAGTGACAAAAATGGGAAGTAAGAAAGCTAAAAAGGAGACATTTACTTACCTCCAGTACGATGCTGGTTAGCAGCTAAAAGTTTAAATGCTACCACTAGGTACATTGGGTGTAGTCATGAAGGTAATGTAGTGGTAATAAAAACTGCTAGATCTGGAAATCAGCATGTGTGACAGAGAGTTGTGTAATCCTCACAGCACAGACACATGTGTTGCCTGCTGCTGCTTTCTGTCAACGTTTTTTAGTCAGGAGAAGACCCTCTACTTTATAAGAAGAAAGTACTTCAGGCCTTATATCCACTGAAGAGCTGTGCTCCGTGCAAAACCACCAACAAAGGCTTCTAGTTCCCCTGGATTACATGTTCAAGGACTCCTTTTATATGTGGGTGCTGCAGACTTTTGCCTCATCTAAAGGTAGTTTTAAACTTCTGAACAGTTAACACCTTAACAGGTTCTGCATTGCCACCCAAGCACACCTACAGATCTGTGCAGCAATGGGGCAATTCAGGCCTGTTGAGCAAACTGAGGCGATGAACAGGCTGCTGGGAAAGCCCCCAGCCCATGCACAGCCCATGCAGCCAAGATCCTGCACCTTTGGCACACTGGAAAAACAGCAGCATCACTCCCTGGCACTGCCTGTCGGGGAGCACACCCTAAATGTATTCCCTAAACACCCTAAATCTAATGTGCTCAAGTACTTCTTTAGTGCCCCACTATTAAATAGATTATGAATACCACAAGTAGTAAATGACAGACTATAAACAAGACACTCAAATTAAACTGCTTTTACCAAATATAAATGATGTTGCTAGAGAGAATTCACCCACAAACTAACCCCGAGATGTCTGGCTGGTTTCCATCAATGGCTGTAGAAGGAACAGAAAAGTAAAAGGCCAATGAGTAGTTACCCATAAATAAACGTGTTAGCATTGACATTAATCTTCAGCTAAATTATGATCTGTTAGGTACACAGAAACAGGAGTGACCTTTCTTCTTCACCAAGCCCAGTCCTCTACTCTTGCAGGGAACCAAATCAAATAAGCCCTTTCATATACTGATAGTATTTCATTTTTGAAGTCAGGAAGCTGCTCAATCAGCATCTGTTAGAGTCCCTGTCTATTTGGGATAAAATCATGGAACACACAGTTAGGAATTGTTTGTAGGTAGTGGATATAAATTCAGATAGAAAGGTTTTAAGCTCAAACCTAAAAGATGGCAGATTTACAGTCTCATGTAAACTTAATTATGCTGCCTTGTGTATGTATTCTTTGCATAAATGATGCATAAGTTATGTGACAAAAATAGTATGGAGTTGCATAAGCAGTGTCTTTATTAATGTGGACAAAAAAGTCTAACTTTTGACAGTTGACATTGCAGCACAAGTTTTCTACAGTAGTTTCTTTTTGAAGGTAGAACAAAACCTATTTTCTGTCACATGTCTGAGGTGACGCATCTTCAGCCTTGGAATGATGAATCTTTAGTGACAGACATTTAACATATGAACTACAGAGGTAGTGCTCTAGTAATCATAAAGAATGCCTGCTGTCCCAGGGTGTCATTGCCTCCTGCAGCGGTCTGGCAGAAATGGGCAGCCTGAGCGACCCCTCTTCCCCCATCGGCTGCTGCCAGCAATCCTGGGCTCAGTTAGTGATGCTGGTGATTCAGGGGTGAGGGCTTCTCCCTATCAGTCACTGAAGAAAGATATTTTGTACACAAAACTAACAAGAGACAAATTTCCTAATGAATGGCTGGCAAGTGTGACCTTGTCTGCCTGAAAATGAGACAACTAATGAAGTGGAAAGTAGAAATCTCTTCCCGAAATGTAACCCTGTGTGACAGACTGTCCCTGACATGTTCTTTGAAAAGACTGTGTTAATGTTGGTGCAAACTGCCTGTCCCTCCATCCCTGACATCTTTTCTGTGACAAACTTAATCATTATGTTGCTGTGCAGCAGCCAAAGTGGCCTGATGACCTGCCTGAAAATGAAGCTTAGTTTATGCTCCAGCTTTCAGGCTTCTCACCAAATCTTTTTTTCTGTGGAGAGTCACCTGCACAAAATACCTTGTACCATGGCAAAAGACTTCTTAGTGCTCTCTTGGTGTTTCTGTACAGGTCCTGTTCAGCTGACACTGTGAAATTAATTTAAGTTTACATAAATGCTATCAACAACTGCTCTTTATTTCATTTGAATCATAGAATGGTTTGAGTTGGCAGGGACCTTTAAAGGTCCAACACTCCTGGAGTGAACAGGGACTAGGTCAGGTTGTTCAGGGCCCCATCCAATCTGACCTTGAATGTTTCCAGGGGTGGGTCATCCACCACCTCTCTTGGTGTTACCACCCTCATAATAAAAAAATCTCTTCCTCATATCTTGTCTGAGTTTGCACTCATTATTTTAAAACCATTACTTCTTGTCCTACTGCTACAGGACCTATTTAAAAGTTTCCCCCCATCTTTCTTGTAAGTCCCCTTTAATTGTTGAAAGGCTGCAATAAGGCTGCTTTCGAGCCTTCTCTTCTCCAGGCTAAACAACCCCAGCTCTCTCAGTGCAGTCTTAAGTGCCAAGATCTTGATCTTTTCACTTCCAATTTTGGTGTTTCCTGAAATTGCAAGTTATCCCTTTTCATAGTAGCATTGAACAACATGCAATAGAGAGGATTTATCCCTATTTTCTTGATAATCCTAGCACCTAAAATGCCTCTTGCAAACTGACACACCCACCCAGTTCCTAGGATTCCTAAATTTGCTTAGATCGGTAAGACAAAGAGTTATCCATGTTATGCCTTTAACTGAATCTGCTACTTTATAGAAATAAAAACGCACACAGGAGTTGCCACTGGAAAACTTGCAGAGCCTCCACCCTTCCTCAGGCTGGAATTCCCACTCTTCTCCCTTTTTGTCTGTCAAGCTTTGCTCTTGGCTCATTTATCAAATGACAGTGTGGTTTCTGGCTTTATATAAAAAATGGCCGTGATGAGTCATAGACCTCCCCTCCCCTGTTTTCTTTTGACTCAGAGATACTAAGCTTACATTCTTTAATTAACTATTTTTTTTCTCTTTGTTAGTTTTACCTCAAGTAATGACATATTTAATACAGTTGCAAAACTTCAATTTAATTTTAGCATTTAGCAGAGAAACCAGCCATGATGCATTAATGATAAAAGCAGCAAAGTTTTTTCATTATGGCTTTTCTAAATTACCTACTGGTCCTTCCATTTGTAAGTTTGGGTAATTCTAACATCAGTTTCTACTTGCCTCTTCTCTTTTTAGGTATACAAACTGGTATCCAATAATTCTTTTTAAAAAATGTTTTACCCTCTATTATTCAAAGGCAATTGCATATTTGCCAGCATAAAAAATATTAAGGAGGATGGTTTATCATTATTTGAACTGTTTCTCATCATCATATAAAAATTATAAATTGTATAGTTACTGTTAAATTGCATATATTCCTGTAACCAAAGAGCTCTAATAATTATTAACCAGAGTGCCCGCTCTCAAGCGGGATGCCTGAAACATTCATAATGTTGTGAACAGATACTTCATCCTAGTACAAGACTCCTAAAGGATTGATTCAACACTTTCATTGAAGCATTCCAGGGTCCATTAACCAAGAGCAGGTACTTCCAATGACCATATCACACAGCAAAGGCTAAAGTACCAGTCAGAAGAATGGATTCTGAAAAAATGTTTTTAAGCAAGTGCTATGTCCCTAATAGTGCATTTTAAACCCAACAGTCTAAGGAAAATACTCAATATGTGAAAGGAACAGGAGCATAAAGCATGGAGTAGAAAGCCATAAAATTAAAAAGGCAGAGCCCCTGAATTGCCAGCAGGTACCTGTCAATCAGGCAGTCCCCATGGCCAAATCTTCCAGCAGCAGACAGAGAAGAGAGGAGAGGAGAGGAGAGGGGCAAAGCACTTCAGTCTCTGCAGGACAACTTCCGAGCTCCAGCACAGGGCAGAGCATCATCAAGGGTCACGGGATGCTATTCTTAACTAGAGACCTGTAAAAGCTAAGACAGATCAGCTAGCCTGTCTTGATGTAATCTAAATCAGCAAATCTTCAAGTAGATAGTATTATGAAACAAAATTACAAAACAGATTCTCTTTGCTTTAGTGGATGTGGGAAAGAAACGTGAGACCATTAATTGTGTTGTGCTTGGGGAAGGAAATAGGAGAGCAGGTAGGCAATTGTGCCACTAAAATGGAAAAAAATAGACTTTTTGTTTCTTGATACAAAATAGAATTACTTTTATAAGGGATATATATTTTAAAAAAACATCCTTGGAGCCATTGTTCTTATTTGGTGACAAGGCTCACTTATGTCTGTATATGAATACATTTCTGGAGACTTAGATCAGAATCTGGTTTACAGATTAAGAAATGAAAAGAGCTGATATTTTGAACAATCTATTGTACAATATCATCCTTTCCCCTCCAAAAGCTCCACCTCCATCAGACACTGTTAATCTCAGCTCTGAGCTGAATGAAGAGAGTGTGGAGCCACTGCTATCTTACATGACTCACCTGGTGCCAACAACCAGGTGATGGTCACAGCCACCTTCCCTTTGAGCTGGCTGCAAGTGACACTGGAGGTGTAGGGTGAGGGCACATGGCAGTGCACTCCGGAGCGTGTACAGTGAGAGGCTGTCGGGTCCTCTTCATGCAGAAGTCGGGAAAGAAAAGTTGCAAAAGGCATCAAGGGTGCTCCAGAGAAGTCTCTTATGGGCTGAGAGTATGCTTTAGGCAGGAACACTGTCAAAAGTAAAACTGGAAAAGGTGAGGTGCCCATTTTTTGTGTGTGTGCTTTAATTCTCTGGTGTTAAGGAAGGAGTTTTGCATCATCTATAATTAAGTAGGTTTGTATTAAGGAATCTAGCTTCAGTTTCCCCTCCCCCCCTTTTTATTTTTTTTTCCATTGCTGTCTTCTGAATGCTGTAGTTGCAGGATAGAGACATTTCTAAAGAGAATTGAACGTGTTATGCTGTCATACTCTGTTGCAGAGGTGATACCTGGGGCCCGAGTCTCACGGTGCAGTTTCACATGTAATTAGTTTGCTGTTACTGGCAACACAGATTTGAAATCCAAACTAAACCCTGTGAGAAACTGTTCCCTGCTAATGCTCTCATTGCTCTTCCTGAATTTCCCTCTACTATTATTTATAAGGCTATATATAAGGAGAACAGTTGGGTCTAATTTATTTACTGCAAATGCTCCTAGGATGAAAAATGTTTTGAGCAATTTTAGTTCAGCCAACTAAAATACTGTTTTCCTACTTCTACTGATAAGAAAATTCACTGTCTGCTTCCAAATTACTATAAAGAGGACAATGAGTAAAAAGCACTTTACAAAACGTGCAAATAATATCACAGCCTGTGCAACAAGAGATGGGAGAACACAATGAAATTTCCATCAGCTGTAATAATCCTTGCACTTGTTTTCTTGGCTTCAAAAGGAGTCCCTAACTTAACTGAGCAGCTCAACACCTACATCTGAATTATAAACTGGAGGAGCCTACATCTGAAGGACTTCCTTCCTCAAAGATGAAAATTTAGAACAGAGAAAATAATCTTTCTTTAATAGGCAGGTTAGGTCAAGCTAAGAGAGCTGAGGTAATTGTGAGGGAATGTCTTGATACAGTCATTCCCTGCCAGGTACAGCATCATATTCATGGTTCAGAAGGACTTCCTGGATTCCTCCTGTTGTTCACGCTATGCCTTCAGTTGTCCTTGTTCTGTGTAGAGTCCCTGGCAAGAAGGTGGGTGTTGCATCACTGATGTTCCTGTGCAACAATAAATTCTACCAGGGCTGGGCAGTTCTGACTACAGGAATTACAGTCAGTCCCTATGGCCTACTTCCCATCAGAGTACAGGGGTCATGGAATGCAAAATTGGGGCCAAATTATTTCACTGGTGGCTGGAACTCAGCTATTTGCCATGTGCATTACAATAGTGAGTTTACTTTTTGTAAGGGCTGAATTACTGCCCTGGGAGATGCACACATGCATTCCAGATCAGAATTCAGAGTTTAGCTTAATATGTTTTTTAAACACATCTGTGATCTATTATGTTGCTGGGTAATGATTTTCGCAGAATCATTGTTATTTAATATGTAAAGAAATGTCACTGCCAATATCAGTCTCAGCATGGTATTGCAGAGAACACATCTGAGTACTAGATAAGTGCTTCTTGCTATGGGCAAAATATTACAGGTCATTAAAATGTTAAAGTGTTAAGGTGAAAAGTTATAAAAAATTGAAGGAACATACATAGAAATTTTAGGAGCCAGGACCAGAGATTTTTAGATAGTAGCAATTTTGGTTACAAAATGTATCACAAAAGTAAGCTAAACACTGGAAGAGCATTAGAGAAACAGCATTATATGCTTAAATTAGATATATATTTGGTATAAAAATGCTCGTAACTTGTATTCAGTTCTAACTCAACAACAGTCCTTTAGTACATTAGGAATCAAAAGTGCAGTACTAGAATCAGGCAGCAGTTTATCCTTTTTGTAATCCAGAAGTTGCTTGTTTTAATCCTTTCAAGAGTCTCAGACTTCTTGTTTTAACAGTCTCTGAGGAAATTTATCATATCCACCAAACAAAATAAAGGCCAGACTGAGTAAGTAATATTGTAATTTAATTTCAGTGTTCCTAAACTATACTTGACTTCAGTTTCGACATGGACGGTTGAGCACAGGCAACTGTTTTGAAAGAGTCTTTATGTATAAATCCTTCAACTTACTTACTTCGAAATGAGAAAAGTCTTTCCAGGATCTAAGCCTGGTTTTTGGGCTCATTCTTGAGATAAGAGCCAAGTTTCATTTTAATCCTGGCAGGAAAGGAATGAAGACTGCCTGCCTCTACCACATAACATTTTTTCTGGTGGAGTGGTAGCATCTTTGAATAAGGAATCAGAGAATTTGGAAGGACTGGTATTTATTTCAATTTCTGTTGTTACCTGTTCTGCAGCTGGGGAGCTATACTGCTGTAACTCTTCCACTTCAGAGCAATTATACCTGGCTGTGGTGTGCAGGAATGACTGATGCAGCTCTTGTGCTCCTGTTTTATGTAAGCCATCGTTCTTTAAGAGGTGCAGTGCTTTGCCTGAGGTATGCTGAGCCAGCATTCCTTTATCTTTCCAGATGTACTGCAGTGTGCTGATAATAATTATCCTGTGCAGTGTCAAACAGCAAGGAATTCCTGCTGTAAATAGGTGCAGATGTAGATCTGTGATAGATTCTTGGAAGGGAATGAGAGGAACTGAGTTCCTCCACATACGGAGCCTAAGTTATAAGTGCAACCAATAGATCATGATTATTATACTGTCTATCCAGTATAGAATCTCTGTATTCAGCTTTCCAGCTGAGTTTTCAAAGCTCGGTGCTCTTAGGATCGTAAACACTGCTGACACTTCTCTCTGCCTTGACACCACCCTAAAATGTTTGCTGCCTGTCTCTTGGTTGCAGGTTTTACTCAGGTAAAAGTGTGCCTCTGTGGACTCCTTAATAACTTTCTGGCATTAACACCAGAGTCTCCTCTTAGGTACCATTATTCAATTATCTCCTTTAAATATAAGTGAAATTCCAGTACATCTAATTCAACTAAGTAGATTCTGAACTCAGTACACTGTATCTCTGATCTGCCCTGGATTGTATTTTCTGAATTTTATACCTGTAGTATCACTTTTACATTTTCTGTAATGCAGAAGAGGACTCCAGCATACATTTCCAGTCAAGCTCTAATGCAAGACAGAAAAGGTTTTAACTGTAAAAAAGTGATCAGAGGTGTGATCCAAACACAACAGGACTTTTGATTTGACTGCATCCTTGTGTTCAAAGATTATTGTGACAATTTTGACTCCATTTCCAAATTCTTCAGCTACTTTGTATTAATACAAGAATCGGGGGTTAAATCTGCCACTCAGTTTTGGATAGTTTAGCAGTCTGTTCCACTCCTAATCCCAGTTTGTCTGTTTTGGTTTAGTTTGGTGTTGGAACTACCCTTAAAATATAAATCTATTTGTTAAACTGAATGTTTTTCAGTAGAGGAAAATAAGGTTTTTCCAGGCTGTGGATTCCCAAGTTACCCTGCCTTTCACAAAAACCCTTTACTCTATGACAACAGGTATAATTCATACTATTCACAGTTTTTAAAGTAGAAAGCAGAAATTATGTACCTGACCTTTGATCAGACTAAAATAAAAGGAATAGAATTTGTGGAACCCATACTGGTAAACAAGATATTATTTGGGAAGACTTTCTAATTTAGTATGGGCTAATAATTGACTGAATATTTGGACAAGAAAGAAAACCTCAGTTCCCAGGAGCTGAATATGACTTTTCATATTTCTACATGAAATTAAGTTTCCAAACTCAATTTCATTTGGTGCAAACTATTCAATTTAATGCTAAAAATGCATTTTTTATGGAAGTGGTTGTCAAAACAATGACACAAATTGATGTGTAAATCCCACAGAGAAACTGAGGATCGCATTAGTGCTCCTGAAGAAGTCAGTGCATGCCTCACAAAATCTAACTCCTACCTGTGTTTGAGAGGAATTCTCCTCTTCTCTGCAAATTCATGTTTCTGCCTCACAGCAGTGACCTGACCATCAGCCCCTTTGAGTGGAACAGTCCCACTTTGTAAAATATACTTAAATATTCATGGAGCCAGCTGGTGAGAGAAAAAACAATGCTCTAGTCTGATGGTTCAGTAACCCTCCTGGGGAGGGTGGAGGTGTTAGTCCCAGTCCCAGTGAATGTGTAATTATTTATACAAAGTAGAACAGTGTCAACGGGAGAAGTGACAAGTCCCGTCTCCAAAAAAGTTTCCTTGCAGGAATGGAGAAGTCTAAAGAAACAATAATGCATTTGCCAGAAATCTGCCAGGTATAGTTAACAACGGTTTAAACAAACTCCTAAAATAATTTACAGATTATTCCTGAAATAGCTAAGCTTTTGGATGAATAGATGTTCTTCCACATCTCTGAGACAGACCTTGTTCCTCATTTTAAGTGAACAGACCTTTCATCCTCCAAAGCAAAACAGCTCTTAAAAATAGAAATCATTCAGAACATATTTTAAGAACTTAGCATCTCATAACATCATACCTCCATCCTTGCTCCTATTGACATCAATGGAAGGAAAACCAGTATTTATATGTCCCACAAGCAGATCTGTCTCTTGGAGAATGCTGCTCTATAATGGTTTGTGTCTGGCAGGAATAAAGAACTCTTGAGACCTGCCTGCCAGTTGAATAGCCACAGCTGTATGGAGCTCCAGCAGTAATGTTTTTGCAGAGTCTTGCCGAAGGCATCATGCAAGGCACGGTTCTTCGGCACAAATGAATTTTCATTGGACCAGCTAAAAGACAGACAATGTTTCAGGCAACAAATTCTTATTCAGGGCTAAGGCAGAAGGAGCAAGCTTTTAGCTATGTGCAGGCTGAGAAGAACTGCTCTCACTTCATCTCAATTTTTGAATGAGACAATGTGTCACAATTTTCTAACATTTTCTTACAGTTTGTAGGAGTTTCTGTTAGTGAACTCAAAAAAGCATAGATAGTTCCAGTGCAGATGCCTGACCCACAGACACCTATGCCCAGCCTGACAAAAGAGGCATCAGGAATTAGAAATTCACCACCTCTGGCTTTAAAAAGGAGTAATACAACCCTAAGAGGTTTAAAGCTTTAGTCATCAAAACCAGAGCTGCCTGAAAATTGTTTTTAAAGCTCAGCTGTAAACAGTGTTGTAATAATTCATATTACAGTAAGCACAGACTCATATCCCTTTTGTTAGTCATAGGTTTTGCCAATAAAATGACTTTCATAAAACAAAAAAAAAATCATAGTGTGGAAGGCCTTTCAGAGAACTGTATAATTAAAACACAGTAGTTTCTGACATCTGGAAAGAAAATCTTGACTGCAGAGTCATAAATGACCTGTAACCTTTAAAACATATATTTTCAGATGAAAGATTTTCGAAGAAAATTTTGAAGGAAAGCTGCTGCAAAAGCAGAGGAGTCTGTATGGACACTCAGGGATGGAAGGGACACAGCAGATTTCTGCATCTATACATCTTATGTAAAAGCTATGAAAGAACAAGCAGATGCCAGCAATAAGTAAGAAACTAGCAAGTGATATTGTGATGAATACTTAAAAGTTAAGCAGTTAAACATTACATAGGCTCTGGCAGATGAAAAGAGAATGACCAAGCAGCAAGTACTGCATCAAATCTAGTATACGTAGCTGATATAGCTGGTGAGCAAGTACAAGTTGTTGCGGTATCTGTATTGAGATTTAGACAAAAGACATGTGGTGGAAATACATCAATCAGGAAAAACAGCTTGCAGAGTATAGCAATATGTCCACCCAGATTCTGAGTAAAAAATTAACAAAACTTAGATTATTACAACAAATTAAATACTATTAATATTTCTAAAGCTGTAGCAAGGAAATGCAGAATGATTGAATCTGCTAGCATCTTTCCCATGTGGGGCAGGCCAGTATAACAGGCCTTTTTCTTTAGGAAGAAATCAAATTCTGTCAAAGAGAGACTGAGGCAATGGCAGTGGTCATAAAGTTGGACACTAACACCACATGCTTACTGAAATTCAGTGCTAAAAACACAGCTCTAGCTGGTGTCTTTCAAATATGCTCCAATACCTCTCCACTACCTTATTCAATTCCTTGAGGCAGGGCCACTCAATCTACCCAGTGTTACAGGGAAGAAAGGGAGGCACAGTTTTGTACATGTATTCTGAATATAATGCACAAATGGCATGTGGACAAAAGTAAGTGCAGACATTGCAGTATGTACAGAAACACTGTGAGCAAGTGCAATGAAATTGTGTACTTTTGGAGGAAGCAGCATTTCTCTGTTCCAGTCACTGCTCTACTGTGTTCACCAGAGCACCTTCCACAAAACCCAGCCCAGCCCAGGAACCAGACTGGGCTAGTGGGATGAGTGCCGCTGGCCTTGGGAAGCGAGTGCAGTGAGCTGCTGCCTAGCTGAGGCTGAGGTGTCCTTCAGACCGGCTGTCCCTGGCCGAGTGCTCAGAGCAAACGAGCTGCTCACCTGGCCCAGGATGTGCGCGCATCTTTACATCTGTAAAGCTCTCTGCAGTTCTGCAGGTTTGGTTTACAGCTGCCTGCCTTTGGGCGTCTGATCTGGGTTTTCAATCATGAATTCATAACTCTGTCCAGCTCTGCTTCTGCCTGTGGGCTATGGCTGTGGGATGCTGGGTTTAACCTGTCTCCTTGCCTCAGCTTGCTCTCGTGATGGCCGAGGGTGTAAGGCTGGGATGGTGGCACTGCACGGCAGGAAGCATGAGGTGGGATCCCTTGGGAGCTGTGGCTGTGCAGCTGCAGGATATGGGCTGATGAAGGTTTTGCATGTGCCTCAGAGACTGATGAAGCCTGGCACCTCTGTATGATGTTTTTTCCTCCTGTTAAGTCTGTGGGTGTCACATGAAGTCTCCATAGGCTTAAGATAACTCTTAGCTGAGCTCTGGTGAGAACACTGCCCTGCAACAGCAGCTGGACCAGAGAATTACTGCCCCCAGTAGTCAAAGCTGAGCAACAGCTTAAAACTATGTTATTTTATTTTGTTGACAGCCAGTCCCAAAGCAACTGATACTACTGTGACTTGTTCTCTTCATGGAAGTAATTTCAGGGAATGTGAGAATTTTCAAGAAAATTCTTTTAGTTAAGGGATAATGTGGGAAGTTTTATTTCCTTCATTACATTCCTAGTTCTTCTATTATGTTCCCATCATAAAATAAAAATATTTGAATATACAATTATAAGTGAGGTCTGAAATTAGAGATTTCATACCAGGGTATGCATCAGCATACCCTGGAGATGGTTGTCCTTCCTACCTATAAAGAGCCATATTAAACCCCCAGAGTTCTGTTTTAATTTTTGTAAGAGGAATTGTAAACGTCACTGAAACTCGCCCTGCTAAACCCTTCTGAAGAGTGTTGTAGATGAGAAAAGTCCCTATCATATGAAGCCTTTTTGTTTTTACCATGTCACTAGGAAGGGGCACTGTATTCTCTATAACCTAACGAGATGTGTCCTGTGGCAAATCCAGGACTGGAATTTCTGGACAGATTGTGGTGGTTCTATTATTAGAAACCTGTTATGTTTGACATTGAGCATAAAAGATTTGGCTTGTACTGCAGAACATTTCTTATACTCCTGAGAGTAAATTGCAGCAGTTGTTATCAGAAAAGATGCTGAAGCCTCTGAGTTCTCATTGATAGGATTTGCAAGTCGATCAGTCATGTTGAGATACACAAAATCATTGACAAAGAAATGATGACTGATATCCTAAGAACAAAATCTAATGACAAAACCAGTAAATCTTGCTACTGCCAGGGCAAATTCCTCAGAGACCAGAATTTCACTAGCAAGGGTATTTTGTATCTAGACAGGTTGTGTGTTGGCTTAGTTTATATAATGTATCTGAAACATCCAGAAAAGCTTTACCTATAGGTGGACTGTGTGAGGACATAAATGTATTCAGTTTTCAGTGGCATGTCAGAATAAAATACGTTATT
Source organism: Pardalotus punctatus (assembly GCA_013400915.1). Taxonomy (NCBI): domain Eukaryota; kingdom Metazoa; phylum Chordata; class Aves; order Passeriformes; family Pardalotidae; genus Pardalotus; species Pardalotus punctatus. Next base: position 2,137 of record VZTX01006391.1, on the reverse strand, counting down.
ATTGGATTTAACTGAATGTACAAGCATGATTGCTTGTAGCTGCATTTTGGCCATATTTCAGCTGGGATGTAGAGTTATTTATCTTCTTTAGTGATAATACAACCAACAGTGTAAGACAGGAAGAGAAGACTACTGAAAGGCCACAGGCTGTTAGGAAGTCGGTTGTATGTCCTGCCTGCATACAGCAGTACACAGAGCTACACAACGCTACACAAGCCTCAGGCAGGGCACTGGCGTGGCACTGACACAGGGTGCAGTGCCCTGTGTGCAGCATGGACAGTCTGACTGGCTGCTCCACCTTGGTTTCTCTCAGAGAGCTTCCGCCCACATTCAAGGCAGTTGTCAGTGCTCAGCTTGCATGGAAGGAGTCAGATCTGAAGGAATTTGGCTTCAGGCTTCAAATTTGTAAAGGGAAAGAGATGAGATAGTGAAGTTGGGTCAGAAAGCGGGAAGAAAAAATGAAAGGAAGAAAACAGTAAAGAGACCTGGAAACACTTCTAGATCTGCATCCATGCAATGAGGCTGCTGACTTTCACAGCTTGCGCCAGCACGAGATGTAGGGATCACTGGGCAGCTTGCACACAAGCTCATACTGTAAAAATTTTTTCAATATGTTTGAATAAATAAGAAAGGAGTGGACCAGGCTTGTTTACATCCCATCTCTGACAGTGGCTGTGGAGATCATCAAGACAGCCTCAGGACAGTTCCAGATTGTGGCTGTGCCCAGGAGAGGCTTATTTGAAGGATGAACAGTGGACAGGAAAGCACAGCTGTCTCAGGGGTGCTGTGTGATCTTTGGCTGCAGGTTGGGACTGAAGTGTCACTGGCCAAAGTGAATTGGAGCTCCCCAGGAGAGCTCGAAGGTCCTGGCAAGCCGAGAGCTGGTGTCTGTGTCTGTCACTGGGCACGATGAGTATCAGCTATGCTTTACAAACAGCATAGCCAGGCCAAGAGCTCCTGCTGTAAACTAGCAAGCAGGGATTGAATCACAGCACTTCTATAATACTCCAATTAACATTGCAATGTTAGAACAAAAAAGGGGACTGCAGTATTTCAGAAAGTACATTTTAATGCTTTAGGTGTTTGAAACTGTAGTGTGAAATCTATGTGCATTGTTTGGCATCAGCTGGCAATACGGTAGGCAGGTTCTATGAACACGGGTCAGTCTGAAAACTGAGTGGCAGAGTAAAAAAGTTGTTCACATCCAGGAGGCAACAAGTTGGCTTTGGCAGGGTGGTCATGGCATTGTGCCAGCCAGCTGTGTGCCTCATGGCTAACTTGGACTTTACCAGGGCTCATCCATCTCACTTGCCCTGAATTTATCCTGAGAAATCATCACAGAATGTTCTGGTCCAGGAAGGAGCCATTTCTGAACTGATGACTTCCAACTGCTCAAACTTGAAGGGTGAAATCCTGCATAGGAGGATACTTTCAGAATTTTTTTTTCCACTTCTTGCCTGTTTTGTTTCTTTGCTTGCTTGTCACACTGGTTTTGAACTGATATGTAAGTCTAATAGGTATGTTAATCTGCATGTGCTGTGGTATGCATGTGATAAAGGAAACAGATCAAATGAATTTATTTTAGTCAATATGTTTAAATAAAAAGTCAACATGGCAAGATGCATACTCTCACTCTGACTGACTCATGTTCAGTTTAAGTTCCAGGAATGTCTAAGAGGGTGGCGTCATCCCCTTCAAAACAGTTTTTCTTTTCCTGTTGGATAATATCAGCAAGCAGCTGCCTCTAAGGCATTATTTTTGCCAGACGGTCAGGTTCTCTGTGCCAGCTTCTCCCCGAGAGTGTTGTATGGATGGGGCGTCCCTCCCAAATTAGCCCGGGGGACAGTACGGGTGCCCGGTCGAGGTGCCGCAAGGGCAGCGCTGTCACCGGCCGTGCCGCGTCCAGGGCAAGCGGGGCGCTGGGCGGGGGCTCCTGCCGGGGGCTCCTGCCGGGGGCTCCTGCCGGGGGCTCCTGCGCTCCACGCTGGGCGCTGCGGAGGGGAAATACAGCGCCCAGCTGCTATGGAGGAAACGTGGCCGTGCCGGAGCCGTCCAGCAGCTCACCGGCCTCGGCCCCGGCCGTGCCCGGCCGGCAGCGCTTCTGCGGCTCCGCCTGGCGGCCCGGAGCGCCGGCCCG
>VZTX01006389.1:0-13504 GCA_013400915.1 Pardalotus punctatus | reverse complement strand
AGGCCGTGTTTTACTGTCAGCGAGTCAGGCATCAGTCTGTCCTTGGCCAGGAACCGTTTGTGGGTGCTCGGCAAAATTCCGGCCTCCACACAGACGCTGATAAAAAACTTTTTCCGCTGTTTATACATTTTCACCCAATTAATGTTCGCTGATTCTAAATTATGTAATGAATCATGTATTTCCAACACGGGAGGCGCCTCAGGGCGCTGAGGGGCAGCCGTGCCCTCGGCTGTCACGGGCTCTCCTGCTGCTGTCCCTGTTTCCTCTTCGTCCTTCCCTGCCGCTTGCTCACTTTTCCCGTTCATTTTAATTCATTGTTTTAATTAATCATAACCAGGATATTTACTGTAAGCAGCGTGCTAGTGTGTGCTCTAGACCTGTGGGAAGGCTGGAAATGGTGGCTTCTCGGAAATACCTGCGCCGAAGTCAGCCGGGGACGGGGGCTCCATCCAGCTCTCCTCGGCCTGAAAGCCGAAAATAAAGACGGTGATTTTGTCTCGGTGGGGGGCAGAGAACAGCAAAGAGCAGCTGAAGGAAGAATCCAGTGTTGCCCTGGCAAGACACACTGGATTTGAGCTGCAAAGGTCACTGCCCACACGATTGCATCACCAGGGCTGCTGGAGGGATGAGGCTGTGACAGATCGTCTGCTTTTACCATGGGCGAGGCATTTCAAGGGTGGTTTGCCGAAAAAAAAACAAGAAAGTCCAATACAGATATCATGCTGAAATGTAAGAAGCAGGAAAATAAAAAGGTCTTTTTAAAAATACAATTTTTTTTAAACTAAACATTTTCTTCAGTGTTTGCACATTCTGTTATTCCATAAGCGTAGCCTTTTAAATTGCTTTAGCTGTCAACTCTTATTCATTGTAAGTATGGCACTTAGTGGTGAAGAGAAAGTCCATTTCTAAAATGTTCTTTCAATAAGGAATTTTCCAGGGTCACTTAATAGGATTCTGGGCATTTCCCCATTGATCTTTTTTATGTTTGTGTGGTTGCCTGGAAGGTTTCTGAGGAATTCCTAGCAAGTATTTTAACTGGGAACATGTCTGTTCTGTTATATAAGAACTCCTGATCTACCCTAGACAAAATAACTTGATGATCAGAAATACTCAGCTGTGTGTGATAATGCAGGGGTTGGCACCTATTTCTGTGGGCCGGTGCTGGGTGAAAAACCTGGTTGATGCAGGGTGTGAATGTTGTTACAGCTTTTCCTTTTGTCATTGACTCTGCTTTGCAGTATTTACCTGATCAACTGTTAAAGACCCAAATACCTCAAAATAACTAAAAGGCTTTGTTTCCTTGGCTGTTTGGGTCTAGCCCAAAAATTATAAGAGGAATAATATCTCCCAGCAGGGAATTGGATTTGCTAAAATGTCACCACCAATCTCTTAATTAGCTCCTCAAAATACCGTGTTGTCTCTTGGTCCTCAATGGGAAAGAATATGAGTCAAAATGAAATGGAATTTTTTCTCAAATAACAGAACCAAATATGTCCTAAACAACATAAATCACAATTGCAGTCAGAGGTCATGTGGGAGAACTTTTACAAAAGCTGCATTTCAAAATATTGACTGACTTAGAAATTTGAATGTTGATGGAAATAATAAATAGTAAATGCAATTCTTAGAAAAATATTAATATTTGCATAAAAAACGACCTTTTCCATTAATATGCATAAAAAATGGAAAAATTTCTCCTAGTGGTATATGGAATGTGTTGATTCCAGTTGTTAACCCATTTATGTAAAGTTAGGCCTGCAACTTTTTTCCTGTATTTTTAATTTATTTTTTCCAATGCTGCTAAAACCAAGGCACCTTGAACAAAGCTGTTTTCCCCAGTGAGGAAGATGTTGGAAAATGTATCAGAACTCACATTTTTTTAATACTCATGGAAGGAATGAGCACAACTGTCGTTCTTGTTGTCTCTTAATAGGATTGTCCTTGCCATAAACAATTTCTGATGTGTTGTGTTCATCTCCAGCACAAAAAGGACCAAAGGTGGCTGTCCAAGGTAGTTAGAACATTTCTAGAGGTTTTGCAGCTATGATGGGTAGGGAAGGTTCATCTCCAGGCATCAAAGAGCTCTGGAAGACAGAACACCCATTTCCCTGAGGAGACAGAGCTCCACAGCACCTTAGAGAGGGTCACTACAGTAGATGGGCTACACAAATTATTCCTTCCCTGAAATATTCTAAAAATGAAAATTTCGTATCAGCTTGAAAAGTTTTTGTTGGCAAAGAAAGGCAAAAAATACAAATTGAGGACAAGTTGACATGCTTTGTCCAAAATGAAATTAAATGTTTCCATTCATTTTTTTGTGGGGGTGTTTCGATTCTTCTTTTAGAAAATTGGGAAAAGGAAAATCTAGGATTTTTCTGCATTCTTCCCTATATTGAGGAGGAGTTAAATTTTCAGTAAAACATTCCTCAACTAATATGTAATCACAAAATAGAGATCACAGATTTGTCCAAAAAAGCCACAGTTCGAAGTTAAAATTCCAAGTCAGGGGTATATCTGTTCAGTTTGGTTTCTGCTAGCTCAATTGGAAAAATGTCTGAGAAAAGACATTTCTTTGATGCAATTTTCAGGATTCTTCTGTACATTATTAGAACCCTATCATCATTGTAATAATAATTACTCACTGCAACATGGCATCATTAGCCCTAATTCATATTTACAGATATACCAAATACACATACAAATTCAATTTTAAGGTGAACCTTGTTCTGAAAGAGTGGAATATTTTGTCATAGTAACAAATCTCAGCAGTCCAAAAGTGCTTACAGCACTGTTCCACTCAGCTGCAAAATAGGTCAGGACTGTCAATTTTTCTTGTTCTCTGACTGCAGTTCTGCTCTCACAGACTTCAAGCAAAAGATTAGTTTGTACCAAGTTTGTAGCTCTTTCCAGCAGTAACTGTCTTAATTTAAAAAATACTAATTACTTGAGCTGTTTTTCACATCTAAGCTTTCCCTCATTGCAGAAACAGATGTCATCATTTTGGCTGTATCTCCATGAACTTTTAGGAAGCCATCAGGTTTATGAACATTTTCCAGAAAACTATTTTTTTCATGGATATCGGGTTATGTTGTAATATACAGCTGATAGTTGGTAGAAATACAGCACCTGATTCCCCCATGGTGCAAGAGTGGGTGTGTTCCAAGAGCCCCTGTGAAGTGGAGTTTTAGATGTGCCTTTCAGGGGCCAGATGGCCAGAATGTTTGTGTGGGTTTTTTTATTGTTGTTGCTTTCCATCATCTCTTTTGGAAATACAAGAGTTGTTATTCTAAGCCTATAGTCTTTGTGAGAAAACTGAAATTCCATCTGCTGTTGACTGAAGGAAGCTAGGGGAAAATCAAGCAATGGAGACCAGCATTTTCTAGGCAGCATTTGCTGCCAGTTCTGAGCCAAAGAACTCAAGCCCCAGTGCATGAAGTGCTCTGGATAGATGGTGATTTAACCTGGTGGCTAAGGCAGATAGACATTTCATTACAAATCTTCATTTGTTTCTGTGATTTTATTGTGTCCTGCTTCCTAACTACAGAACTTTATAAAAGTTTTTGTAAAACGACGGCAAGCTTGCTATTAAGCAGACTTTATATATTCATGAAGACATGCTAAATCCCGGGTAGACTTCTCAGTACACAAAGATATCTTAGTTGTCATGAGCCAAACTTCCAGAAGCCCAAATACTTTGCAATTAGTTGAGTAAAAGTTGTTGAACTGTTGATGTCTTTTCATTAAACATGGCCTTACTTTAATGATACTGGTCGCATGTTTGGTTATACTCATAAAACTCGGGGGAGGAAGAAGGACAAGGATTCCTTTTGTCAGTTCATTTCCCCATGAATATCTTTCACAATGGCATTTTAATTTTATGTAGCATAGTTAGTCCTGTTCCTAACCCAGCTTTTCCTTTCCTGACTTCCTTTAGCTGCAGCAGTCTCTAAGTCTGACACCCCTACTCTCACACCCCAAATAATCAGGTTTGGCAGATCTTCTATCATCTTCTGCACCATTGTTCCTTGCCACCAACTTGGCTTTCCTCTGGAAGACTCCTGGTGAATCCAGCCAGCTGTATTACTTCTGTGTTCCTGGCACTGGCAGGTGTTAATGAAGATCAAAGGAAGATAGAAGATGTTAAACTTCCTCAATAAACGTACTTTGTCTGAGTAGATTTCCTCAAAAGCACTTTGGACTGTGGGACATGTACAGATATTAACTGATGGAAGAGGTCCAGGCATAACACATTACCTTTCTTTGCTTTTCATACCTAGTTCCTGTGGGATGAATGGAGCCTCTCTGGTTGTTAGAGTTAATAGTAGTCTAGAATTAATCTGTTAATCTTTCTCAGCAAGATGAGGGTCCTTTTGTTCCATCTTCTGCCACAGGGGTTCCGCCTGGTTCTAACCCTAATTCCTGTGGTGGTGAACAGGTCTGTGAAAATGGCACTTGCTGGGGTTGCCTGAGTCAGAGGAAGCCATTTCTCCCATGGTTGGACTCCCTCTTTTAATGTTGTAAATGACATTAATGCTCTCAAGTGTTAAGGGTCCAAGCCTCTGCTTGTGCTCTTTGTGCATGAGCTCTTGTTGACTGAGTTCTCATGGAGGGTGTGGTTGAGTTCACTTCAATTGCTAGACGAGACATCTTACAGCAGGTCAGCTTGGGAGCCTTCCAGGAGCCTCCAGGTGATACTGATGGTATCTCCTTTGGTTGTGTAGTCATCTGCAAGTAGACATCGAGATTTATGTCTTCATCTCAGAGCTGAGCCCTGCCACGAGTCTCCCTGGTTTCAACATAAGTATCTGGAATTTGACATAATGGAGACCATCGGTCTTTACGTGATGTTTGCAGAAAGCGATTTACAGCCCTGCTGCTGCTTGCTAAAGAATCTCTTCCTTGAGAGACAGACTTGCCTGGTCCATTTGAAAAGCAAGAACCTTCCCTATCTCCCTTTGTTCCACTGCAGAGATAGTTATATGCCTGCAAAAATACTTGCAGCATCCAGACATCTGAGGGCTTGTCTTGCTTGACTTGCATCTTTCCCTCTCACAAGGTAATGGAACATAATAATAGAATATTTAAGGTTGGAAAAGAGCTCCAAAATCATCGAGTCCAACCTTTGAAGACCTTTGAGTCCAACAGTCTCCAGTTGAGGGATATACAAGCCAGAAAGAGGTTCCTGCAGTGCTAGTTACAGTTTGAGACCTTCTAGAAAATTGGTAGCCTTGCCTATTTCTGAGGACTTTTAACAAACAGATACAGTCTGCCTTCAGCTTCTGTATATTAGTATGCTATAGACCACAAAATACAAAAAGCCACACAGCTTTCAAAATGTTGTAACACTTCCAATTTATTTTCTCATTGTACTAATTTAAAATACTGTTTAGTCCAGGGGGGCTGGGTAAAGACAAGTTAAACCAGGAATCAGTTACAGAAATAATTTATTCTGATGTATCTCTTAACTTTGACTTTTTTCTTTTTCCCAGAAATCAAGGGTTGACGTAATGGTATTTTTCCCTAAGGAATTGTATTTTTGTTTTTAATAGATTATAAAAGAAGCAGTTGAACAAAGTAATATCTAGGGAAAGTGAATTACTGAGCTTAAGCGATATCTAAGAAATGAATGGGGGATTTTCAGTCAGTATTAAGGAAAACCTCTTCCAAAGCTGTGAAAGAAAGAATAAATAGATTAAGAGAAGTTAATGAGCTTTAAAAAGAATCAAACTGTTAAGTTTTTTACAAATGAATGTTTATTTTTGTCCTCATTTAACTTTGTTCCGCAGAAATATATACAAAGGTGGTTTGAATATCTCTAAGCCTTCAAACTCAAGTTCTGCATGGTAGTCCATATTTTCTCTATTGTCTGAAAATAACATGTTTTCCCCACAGTAACCTACTTACACATCCACAGGATCAGCCTCAGAGCCATCAAACCAAATACCTTTAAGGCTCACTTATTTCTGGGGTAGAGGGAGCAAATGAAACATTTTTTCTGGGAAAAAAAATCACTGAAAGAGTTACTGAAAGACTTGAGAGTTTGAGGAATATAGAGCTAATTCTCCTTGGAGTACTTGAAGGTTCTCAATAACGGTGGATATAATCTGTGGGCTTTGCATTGGTGGATTTATTCATGGGTGGATAATCCATTTGGATTATCCAAGTTTCTGGATAATTTGTGCTGGAGATGTGCAACACTCATGTTTATGAGCCATATTGCATCTAAAAGCAATATATTTTCATTTTTCTGTTGCAGCTTTTGTGCTTTTCACCTACTGTACATAGTTGTGAGGTCACCCGAGTTTTGCTCTCCCTTGGGCCAGGCTGTGCTGTCTAATGACCAGTTTTGTTGGTGAGTTAAGGAACATGGAGCTGGAAGGGAGAGTAAGAGAAGTGGTTTGATGAGAGAAACATCTCTTGGCATGTTTTTGCTGTTGGTTTTGGTTGTTTTTTCAGCAATTTGTATTATTTAGTTACTTCATATATTTAGGGGCAGCAATAATTGATTTAATTTACAGCCTTGAGTGGTTGAGATATCTGCAAATTGTAGTCCGTGATTACTATTGGTGATCACTTGTAGAAAATCCGTATTTTGAGTAAGACTTTTCCAGTGTCCAAGCATATTTAAAGCCACAACGACCTTCATACATAAACTTTCCTGCTAAGTACTTTAGTGATACTTCAGATGGACAAAAGCTGCAGTTGTTCCCTAGAAATCCCAAACAGAAAGCTGCAGAAGGCAGGCTATGCAGTTCAGCACTGCCAAGAGGAAACCTGGTGCACAAATAGTACTCGGTGCTGAGGTTGCTCTCTCTCAGTTTAGCTCCTTTCTGCTCAATTTAACACTTAAAATCTGTGGATTCCTGTGATCTCAGGTCTTCAGCTGCCATCAGAACCACTCCTTCACTCTGCTAGGTGAGAACAGACTGGATACTCAAGGGAGGCACATGTTTGGTAAGAAACATTAGGGCAGTGAAAAATATAAAGGGCAAGGAGAAAATGTTAATTTTTGGAGCAAGATTTGAACAGTGTGTAGTAAGAAAGACTGGAGACTCTCATTGAGTGAGCAGGCAGCAAAGTGCTGCAAGACTCCTTGGGTGCTGAATGGCATGGGTTTTTGTTGGAAATTGGTCTAAAAATTCTGCCAAATATAAGGTAAACTACAGAACATTTTTTCCAGCAGTGTGTGGTGTCCTTGGGATGCAGCCCCTGCCCTGTGGCAGCCTCTTTCCATGAGGCAGAAACTCGGTGGTGGTTTGGAGGACGCTGGGAGGACACCACAGGCTTTTGTGGCAGTGTCTGCTGTGGTATGGACGTGTCCTTGGAGCTCAGAAAAACCTCTGTCAAGTAATATGTTATAAAATATTTATATGTCCTGTTTCTTGACAATAATACTGTACCTGCCATCCAAGAAGAGCAGTTGTCAATTCTGTTTTATAGTGAAATTATTTGCATTTGTCTTTATTTTTTCAGCCAGTGTTGCATACTTTTGTGCTTGTTTTTTTTGCAGGGCTTTTTATGCTATGTTTACGTAAAGAATAATGTTTATTCTGACTTTTGTAGTGAAGGCTCTTTTGTTATGATGAACTAGAAATTTTTTTATGCCTAGAAATAATGGTGTATCTACAATGTAGGCAGCCTAAGATTGATAGGATCTTTAAATACTCATTTTCTTGCTTTTTAGTACTTGGCTTTTTAAATAAGGTGATAGATAATTCTGTTGTTCACCCAGGTATAAGGGAAGGGATTTAGACCTATGCTTTTCCCTTCAGTGTAGTTTTTTTGTCTGCATTTCACCTAATTGGAAGTATCTCCATGAATTTGAAAAAAGCACGTTTGTGCTATTAACCTGTTTTGTAATGTACCCACATAAAGGCAGGACTTTCAGTACATGTAAATGCATCACACTCTGTACAACTTCCTTGGATTTGGTTTCAATGGATAATGCCTTTTTGGCTTTGTCTTTTTTTAGGAAGGAAACTGAGAAGAAGAAGTCTCATTTATCAAATGGGGGAAATTTTATATGTCATCTGTTGTACTGTTTTGTTGTATTTTTATCCATGGAAGCTGTCCTGTTTTATAATATGACATACTATGATATCAATACAGAAGAGTAGAGCAACAAATTAATAAAGGAAGACTTTTAATGTACTTTAACCTTAGGTAGATACAAAACTTTTAGAACACTCTGCAGGTGTCATGGTACTGAAGATACAATGAAGATACATGCTGGATGTTTGTTAAATCCCTGTGTATGATTGGGATACCCATATGATCTCTCTAGTATTTTCCCCTACATGATAAATAATGGGAAAAACTATCATCTGTGGGGCTGGAAGTCCAGGGTTGTTTTTTTTTTTAAATACTTGTTTGCTTATTTTTCCCTAAGAGAGCAAGAGAAAATGTGTCTTAAGTAAATCAATCATTTTGTGTTTAAATTGTTGCACTTCCCGAAGAGCAACTTTACACACAGATAGGGGTAAATCTTACCTGAGACTGATGAGAGACTGTTCACACTCCTGCAGCATTCATTGCTCTAAGTGCTCCTCATTTACACTTGAGGAGATTGCAGTCACACACCACCCTCCTTTAAAAGCAATCACTGATAAAACTGATAAATCTTCTTGGTATCACCCTGAGTTGAATTGGGTCTCCAAAAGGTCTGCAAAATATCCTTAACAGTTTTATTTAAGTGTTATCTGTTGTCTTCAAATGTAGCTGACAGGTGCGATTTCAAGGAGATATAGTTAAGATGGGATGGGGGCAAAGTTGAAAGGAGCATTAAGAAGGTGTTTCTAAATTGGTGGGAAACTTAAAACAAGATTTTAAACTGAAAAAAGTATAGGTATTTCTTTATGAGGGTTGTTCAATGACTCAGTAGTGGGGTTTTATTGTTTATCTCCCCACAACTAGGGTTTATTTCTCTCCATGCTTCTTTCAGGCTGAGGAGGCGAGGACTTCAGAAAGGAAGTTGCTAGCAGAGGTTACTGCTGTCAGTTGTACCTTCTGTAACACCATTTTCCTCTTCAGTCTCTTCAGCCAAGTCATGGTTTAGTCCCGTGTTGCATCATGTAGATCGCTGGGAAGCAGACTGAAAACTACAATTTAAAAAAATCCCCAACCAACCAACACAACAAAGTACAAAATATTGATCAGAAATTAATGAGAAAAGATCATTCATGTGATTTCTCTCTGATAGGGCTCTCTTCTGGGGGCCTACTGCAAAAAGGCATTCAACCACTTGTCTGTGTGCAGGTAACATTGCAAGCCTTGTTGAATTTAAAAAGCTGAGTTTTATCAATGCTTCAGCTGGTACTGTGGCCAAAAGAGAAAATGTAGTTGTGCTCCCCATTGCCAGTTCAAGCTGTTGTTCCCTCTGTGTTGGCAGATGTTTTTTGCAGCTGAGGTTGGAGAACTGGTTTGGATTAATACTAACTTGTTTATTCTTTGCCAGAATGGTTCCACTTAGGTGAGTTTCCTGATCAGGTTCTGCCACCTGTCTGCAGAAACAGCTCTGCTGGCTCAGGGGGATGGCAGCACAAGTCCAGGGCAGAGCTTGAAATGGAAGCTAGTTTTGTTCAACCACCCTGGTTAGTGCTATAAGAATATGAATTATGAATCCACAGATTTCAGTGCAACAAGTAACAGAGGGTATGTGTAAATTAGTTAAGGAGCGGAATACTGTCCTCAATACACGCAGTGTTTGTGTGCACTATTTCAGAAGATGTCTTTAATTCTGAATTTGTGGAGAGATATGGATTAAGGGAGTGGATTAAGGAAATTAATGAATTGATGGATTAGAAATGGAGACATTTAGAATTCCCTCAGCCTTACTAAAGTCCTTTTATTCCAGTTTTCGCTGTGCTACAAAAGGAAGAAGCTAGCAGAGTGCATCACATAGAATAACCCACACAGTATACCAAAATTACTTTAATGAAAGAAGCTAAGCAAAGTCAGAAGATAGTGTAGATTTCAGTATGATGTGATTGCAAGCAAGCCTAGCTTATGCTACCTGTCCTGTCCCCATGTCCAGAGCTGGGGCTGTACCTGGCAACCCCCAGCCTGTCCTGCTCCCCCCAGGGAGCCCTCTCTGCCCCCAGACCCCAGGGATCCCTCACTGCCCCCAGACCCCAGGGATCCACTGGCAGGAGCAGTGTGTCCCCTTCGGCATGTCTCAGCACCCAGGACACATCTCCAGAGCCAAGACAACAACGGGCAAAAAACATGAAATCGTTAAGAAAAGTGGGAGCAAGGCAGCATTTCCTGGCAGGATGTGGAAAGATTACAATGAAGCAAAGAATAAATGGTTCAGCAGGAAGGCTCAGTGCAAGGCAAACCTTTGTGGCCACAGCAGTGAGGTGACATGGCTGTGACCATGGTGGCCTCGACAAGAAAAGGAAGCAGAGAGCGGCTCGTGGCACTCGCTGATGCCAGGCTCCCATCACGTGAAAGAGCAGCAGGGAACTCAGATGTTGAAGGTCTTCACTGCCTTCCTTGTGGCACTTGAGAACGGATGTAAAGATCCCAGAGCTTTTCAGTAGCTGCAGGTATGCAGGGGATGTAAAGTTATGTGACATGTGAACACTACAGAAAGACTTCGAATTACATTGTAAGAATACAGATAGTGTTGCGAGGGAGATACAGAAAAAATTGCAAAGGTGAATGTTATGTTCTGGTTAAGTTTTTATAACTGAATCCATTTTCAAGGCCGACAGAATAGATGTTTAATATTTAGCTGAGGTTCTTGAAAGCCTCCAGGCTGTCTCATGTTTCCTGCTTTAGAGAAGCTGAAAGATTCTGAACTGCATTGTCAATATTTTTTACACTTTCCTATGCTCCGGACAAGTGTCCTTGAAAGGGCAGCAGCTTTGGATTGGCTGGTTGTCATGTAGACAAGGATGTTTTCAAAATAAAGGCACACAATCCATTTGTAAATCTTCCAGAATATATGAAAGTCTAATCAGACTGAGTCAGACAGCCAAACTGCCACGTATCTCATTTAAATTCTCTCTTCCCCCCAGGCCTTGTCTACAAGAAATATGCATACATTGTATTGGAAGTAGAAAGCATGAATGATAAAAATACTCAGTTCTGGTGCAATCCCAAATGTATTTTAGTTTTGAATACCTCTAAGCATTTCTGCAGCCCTATACAATACCTACTTACCTACTTTTGTTACCAACAATACAGTCCTGGAGCAACACAACCTTCCACTGCCCCACTTTTCTGTACTGTTTGCACTTGATGGTATTTTCTGCAGTAAGTTACGTGTTTATTGATTTGATAGATGAACAGGGATCTTGCACAACCTCCTCCTGAAAGGAGTAAATCTGTACTTTTGAGTACAGATGTACTGGTTGTGTGGTATTTGTGGATCTTCACTCCATTCTGAGTATTCTTCTATTTTCTTCAAATGATAATTTGGTGGCTATTAAGTATACTGAGATGCTGGCTGGGTGTTACCTTTTATATATGTTAATGCAATATTCATATATATATATACACAGTACCATGTTCATATATATGTTCATATTCCATGTTCATTCATAAATGTAAGCAGTGATGCTTCTGCCATCACTGAAATTTCTTCAAGGCTGTCTGTCTTACAGCACCTCTTTGAAATGTCTTTCTTCTCAATAATATGCACTGGAGGAAAAACATTGCTACACATGTAAGCAGCAAGTTCAGTGTTTCTCAGCAGTGGAGGTAAAATAAAGTTCTGTCACCCTTAGGGTAAAGGGGCAGAGTTGCCTGTGTGATCCCATCGCTGGCAGCAGCAAAAGCAATTTCTGTGGTCACATCTTGGTGGGAATAATAGAAAGGCCTGAAGTAGGTTGCCTGGGCTGTGGTTAAGAGGGTGGGGAAAATGATCCTAGTGGGGCTGTGAAAGTCTGTAGAAGAGAAGTTTCTTTCTTCCATTATAGTGTGAGGGCTGCAGCCGGTTCCTAGAGGGACTAATGGTGGCCATTTTTATACTTCTTTGGCCCATGCCTTTTGATTGTATAAGAGCAGTGGAATCGAACAGCATTCTACTCACTTGATAGGGATAACAGAACAGAACATTTGACTCTTATCAAGGAGAGTAGGACAGAACAGCATAGCCTTGGAAAATATTAAATAAAGGATGGTAACTTCGGTAAACAGAAGTCATGCAAAATGCAAGCAGGATGCCAGCTCAGCTTTGCCAGGCTGACAAAGCAGAAATTATGCACAACAGTGATATTGCCCTTACTAAAAAGTAAGGATCAAGGAGGGTCAAGGAACAGCCATGTAAAAAGGACACCAGATGTTGAAGAACCCCAAAGAACCATAGAGGGACTTCCAATAAGGGGTGTGACTGTGTCAAATAAAGTCAAGGAAGTGGAGGTAGCTCATGAATATGTAATCAGTGTGTGTGACAAAAATTCTGTTCACCTGACACTCGGGGCACTCAGTTGGAGGAAGGGCCCTCCAAATGACCAGTGTGCTGCAGTAAAGAATGGCTGCTTTCTAATACTCCACCTGTGTTAGAAAGTTTCTATCCTGCCGATTTTGATATAATTTCTGGCAAGTCTAGATGGGACACTCTGCCTGATCTCCTGTGGATCTGAGGAGTCTTTGGATCTTCACACAGGCACCAGGACTTTCCTGGAGAAGAACACAGACCTTTGGACCAGTCTGGGACACAGGTAAAACCCCATTCAATATTAAGGCATTGTTTTTGGAATCCTGACCACATAAGATGTGTGGATCTTCCAGTGAAGTGGGTGGGTTTTTTGGTATTCCAGAATTTGGTATTTGACTTGGTTTTATCAATCAATAATTGTTTTGTATTTGTATTTGTGTCTGTATTGTAACATTTTGGGTCTACTATTTGGAAATGGGAAGTGGAAAATCTAAAGGGGGCATTCTGACAAAATCCCACTTGGTTGCGTTTTGTGACATTGGAGAAAGATTGGTGGGGCCCTTGGGGGAACAGTGACCAGGCAGAATTTGATTAAATATTGTAATCAGCAGTGGCCGTTGTACAAACTAGACTCTGGAGAAAAGAGACCACCAAATGGAACTTCGAACTGCAATACATCAGTACAGTTAATGCTGTTTTTAAGATGGGAGCAGAAATGGCATGAGGTGATGTACGCTGAAATGTTTTTCACTTTGCAGAATTATCCAGAATGGCAGAAAGATTGTGGTTTGAATCCAACCCCCTCAGATCCTTTTGTGCTGGCTCTTGAAATGGAGAATCAAGGAAAACAGTTAAAATGTTGTTCTATATGCAGCATAGGACAAATCTGTTCTAAAATCTCCCTGATAAGGAGGGTGATTTAGATCTCCTGGTCAGTCCTAACTGCAGGTTAGATGGGATAACAGATAATCAGGCTGCCGAGACTGGTGTTTTGAAGGAACTGGCACCTAAAGAGGCAGACTTAGCACATCTGGAAGAGAAGATAGAGAGGATAAAGAGGATGTGTCAAGGAACAGCGGGTTTTAGTCCAATTTCAGGGTGAGCTAGAGCTAAACACAG
>VZTX01006387.1:49648-86950 GCA_013400915.1 Pardalotus punctatus | reverse complement strand
AAAACACTGCAACTACAGCTTGGGACTGGCCACAGACCCAGCTGAGAGCATCCATCAGCTCCTGGGAGTTATCCCATCCTTTTCCTAAAGAGTCATGGTGATCCCAGCAGCGCCCGGCTGGGAGGTAATGAAATACCATGAGGGGGAACCAGTGTGATCCCCTCTTTTCATCTTCCTTAGAATACAAGCACAAAATTAATTTTAACTAAAGGAAGTCTCTTAAGAAGAGAAATTTACCCTGGATATCAATATTTCCAGTAATGGAAACTCCACCATGGGCACACTCTCCATGCTCAATTAGCCACGGTGTTAAAACGTCACCCCTGCCGTCTCCATCATCCCTCCTCTCCATTAGGGAAAATCCAGTAGATTTAAAAATGAGATGCATGCCATTTGGGGTTTTAATGGAAAAAAAAGTATAATGTTAATTAGGAAAAAACCCCTTTCTCAAAGACACAATTCTCCAGAGGCTGCAACTGCAGCTCTTTGTTTCTGACTGGAGCCCAAGAGCTGATGAACTCCCTGACAATACAAGTGTCCTCCTTGGAGGGGACTTTGCACAGCCCAGCCCTGTGATAAAAGGTGCTGTACATCTTCAGCCATGTTAATGCTGCCTCCATTCAAAACCCCTGAGCCTGAGAACTGTGGAATAGTTCCAAATGGAATGGCTCTAACAGCAGGTGATCATTACCCCAGCAAGAAACTGCAGCAATTTCTCTGCTCTTTCCCCAAGTTAAAAACACAGGCGGAGCACAGCATCACCACTCACAGCCTGCTCAGTGAGATCACCTATTTTTACTGTGACATCTGTCAATACAATAAAGTACCAAGAGCTCCTGAAAAAAAAAGTCTGGATAAAAATAAATTTGTATTAATTATAAACCCCAACAATTACGGAGATGATGGGTTGAATTCTCCTCTCACTCACTGACAGAACAAGGACACAGTGCCAGATGAGGGAGGGAGGGCAGGACTGTGACCCAAAGGCACACGAGGGGTTGCCTGAGGCACATCCTTGTCCTGATCCTTAATGGGCAAGGCACGGACCAGCACAGAAGGGAGGAGGGAGGGTGCACTGAGAGCCTCATGAGGCTGCGAGACTCCCTGCCATATGGTGCTTCTGAAACTCAAGAGCCGAACTGTAATTTCTGTGGGTAATGATACCTAGGGTCATTACAGCCAGGAGTAAGGAGCATTTGGAAGGCAGATACGGTATCATGTACCAGGGCTGAGCCAGCTGCTGGAGGTCAGGACAAGGAGGAAAGATTGTTCTGCATCTGTCTGAACTGCTCCTCGTATTCCCCTTGGCACCCAGTGTGACACAGCCTGGACACATTGGAATCTGCTGTTTGGACAACCACTTTTCTAAACTACTATATATTACTCCATTTCCACAGAATGGTTTGGGTTGGGAGGGACCTTAAAACCCTCTCATGGGCAGGGACACCTTCCCCTAGACCACTCTGTGTTTGTCTTCAGCTAAAAACAAACTCTAAGACATCTGCTTTTGCTAAAAACACCCAGTGATCATCAATTTCCATGCAAATCAAGGTCTTGTGGCTTCAGATAACTAGAAACATTAAGAAGATTAAGGAAAGGATCTTTACTCTGTGTACAGTTAGTGGTGTCTCCAGAGAATGATTCCCCACTGCAGAAGACAGGACAAATTGTCTCATTCTCCACTCTGGCTACAGATGAAAGGAGATTGTCAGCTCAGACTTAACAGAAAAGTTTAAGATGGTCAAAGTCAGGTGGGATGAAGCCCACCCAAAGGAAGAAATGTTTCAAGCTGCTGCTGTATAGTGTTGCCCAACAGACTATTAAAATGAGAATAAAAATATCTGCTTTAATTTTTAAAAAAAAGTGGGGAAAAAGTTTATTTCCTCACCTTTGATTTGTCAGCCCTGAAAGGGATCATTTTTTGCATAACAAAAAAGCAACAAAAAATTTGACAAAGTGAACCCATTACCAACCAAAACTAGAGGAGAAGCAAAATTGTGTAAATCATTAGCGACTCCCATCAAGAAATTATGACATTAAATCCATTAAATCCTGGTGAAATCCACTGGTATTGGCTCATTCAGCTCAAGAACATGACTAACAAGGCGATCTGGAGGTGAGTTATAGCAACACAGTAGTGGGACCTGAGGTACCTGAAGTTCAGCTCCAGACCTGAACTCTACAGCTTGCTCCCACACTGCACCTGCTGAATTGCAGGTGGTAAAAAATAAAGGCTATTATAATATTTCCCAGTGCACCAAAACCACATAAATTTGGGAGAATTTATGAGAAACCCCAGTCAAAGCCTTTCAAAGGAATTAAAATACATTTCTTATGAGCAGCTGAACTCATGTCCATACTCTTACTGTTTTCAGACAGAACCCCTGGGGTTCGCGCCCCTGCCACTTTTGTCTTTGTTATTTTGAGAACTGTATTTAATCTCTTTGTGCCTTTAGTTTCTTTATCTGTAAAATGGGAAGTTCCCCTAACTTAGAAGTTTTGCATTAACTAAAGTTGCTAAAGCATTAAAATCATAGCCATGGAGTTCTTATTTTCTTGATTTCAGCCTGTAAAGAGAGTAAAATCAAAGCAGATTGCTACAAAAAAAAGAAGCCTTTGTGTCTCATCTTCCTCCACAGATTGAGTTTCTATGGTATGTTAAGAAACAAGACCCCATAGGGGTTAGTGGTGTCCATTTAAATCTCTCAAATACCTACACACAAATATTCCAAGTGCAGGAGGATTAACTCCAAGTCTGAGTGGATTAGTCAAAAAAGCTTTTATGGCAATGTGGAACTGCTGGAGAAAAAGATATAAAATTGTCAATTTTGTCAACTTTACAAATTTTGTCAACTCTCCAATACAACTTGATCCCCCCATGTATAATGATCTGTAAGCCTGGCAATATCCCAGGATCAGCTGAAGAGGAAAATTTCACTTGGGAAAAAACCAGTGGAATTCAGAGGGTCAGAGCATCAGAGACATGAGAGCCAGAAAACCTGAGGCCACCTTGGTCCCTCACTCAACACCCCACAGTCGCCGCCGGCTGCTCTCCTGGAGCTCATCCAGCTCTTCTGCAAACCTATTGTCACACACATGTACATATAAATATATATTTACACACTCCCAAGGAATTAAAGACAACTCCAAAAGATTAGGATGTGAAGGACATGATTAAACACATGAAATAACATGAGCAAACAGACAACCTTGCACCATTGTTTGAAGGTTATACGTTACAATGCTAAAAAAAGGGGAGGCAATTCCCTTTCAAGAGGAACACGGAAAATACAGCAAGTACAGCTTCCTGCAGGACTTCCCTGGGCTAGGAGACTGAAGGAGGGTGGAGATAAGATACCACTTGTAACAACTATGCACTGACCCATAGAATTAATACCAGACTCCATGGATGGAAGACATGAACAAGAGAAAAGTCAAGCTCTGATACAGAATCACAGCATCCCATAATGGTTTGGCTTGGAGGGGAATTAAAACTCATTTCACACCCCTGCCATGGGAAGGGACACTATCCCAGGTTGCTCCGAGCCCCGTCCAACCTGGCCTTGGGCACTTGCAGGGATCCAGGGGCAGCCCCAGCTGCTCTGGGCACCCTGGGCCAGGGCCTCAGCACCTCAGTGAGGAATTCCTGTGAATCTACTGGCACAAGGAAGAGCACACCACTCTGCCCTTGTGGCATCTTTGGGCCAAAAATATTAAAAGACAGTAATAAGGATTATGAAGGGGAAAAGATCAGACCTGCTCCCAGGCTCCCATATCCAGGATCGTATTTGATCCACGGAACTCCCCTCACTTTTTTTCTAAAAAACTTCCCTGCCTGGAATTGGTTGTCAGTGCCTGCATGACTGGTCACAGCTTATTCATAGCCTTAATTAGCAGGTGTGTGACTGCCTGTTTAGCCACATTTTTAGATCTCTGGGCTCTTGCAAACTGTCAGGAAAAAAAGGCATTATTTTAGGAAAAACAGCATTGCAAAACAGAGTGACATTCGGTTTGACGGGTGAGGATAAATTAAGAAGGAGAATACATTAAAGAAAACTCTGAGAACCTTCATCACATTCCTGTATTCAAGGAGAAACACAGCTGAGTTTCAGTTGATCTTGGCTACTTCATTGACCGGGAGCAGTAAATTTCCCCTGCTTTTAGTGTTTAAATAGTTTGTCAGTGAATGATCCCATTCATAAAGTGCTGGTGATGACAGTTCTGCAAAGCTAAATGGCACTTAACTGTGCACCTAATAAATCTGCAACAAAAATAAACAGAGAGGATGAGAGGGGAAAAAAAAAAGATTAACAATGGCAGAGAGCTAAAAAGAAAAAAAATTTAAAAGCCCCACAGGCAGGTATGAAAGGACATTGTCATTAAAACTGTTTGGAATGGTATTGAACAGCATTGCTCCCATTTCCCTCCCCTGTTTGCCTGACCTTTGAATTCTCAGAAGAAAAAGGGCTGGGCTGATGTCTGGGAACTCTGTATTTGGTAAGACAAACTTTCTGTGAATGGTGCAGATCCATGTCTCTGTCCAGGTATCCCCATCCACTGGCACCTCCTGCGTTGTACAAAGGCCATCTCCATGGAATGCTCGTGGAAAGAAAAATCTGCATTTATGAGATGGTAACCCTGATTCCATATAGAAAAAATGAATGCAAATCCTCAAATTGTTGAAAGCAGGACTCAAGGAAGGAAATTCAGGCAGAAAAGTTGGAACTATGCCAATCCTGTAAGAAACAAATCTCATGTCACAAACAAGATGATTTATCACAGAACCCCAGAGCAAAGGTTTAATAAACCAACTTAGCATGAAAAATTCTCACCTATATTTAAGAACTGGGAAGAAAAATTGATATAACAGACTTTAATAGCTTAGGACAATAAAGCAGAAGAGATATGGGGAAATGGGATAATGTGAAAAGATGTTTGCTGTGGCTAATCTCTTCTCAATAAGATGATGGATTTTCTAAACAAGGGAGATGCCATTCACCAGCAATTTGCAAAGATTCTCCAATTCTGCAAAGGGAATTAGTATCTTCACTGACAAAAGCAGGGTTTGTATGAGAGGGTCCAGAGCTGGCTGGAGATCAAAGGAAAATGTGTTCAGAGAGAGGCAAGTGGGCTCAAGGAAGTTTATTAACAGAGTTGTTCAGGATTCCAACTGAGATTAATTTTATGTAAGTCTTTAAGTAAGACTCTGGGCAGTAAAAGCAGAGTTGAGGCATCAAAGTTTGCTGATGACAAAGAGCTGAGTCACATTGCCATTACCAAAGGAACTGTACAACCTGCAGGAAAATAGGAGATGGAGGAATGAGCTACAGGAGAAGCAAACCCTGTGGTAATCAGTGAATGATTAAATGAGGTCGCTGGCTACCAAAATCATGTGGCCCACCTTAAAAAACCCCAAAATGAGGCAGATGAAATATCTGGGATGGAGGTGGTGCTGCTGTGAGAACTTCACTGCAGCCATGTGTACGGTTTTCATCACTTGTGTTCAAGAAAGATAAATCCAGCCTGGAACAGAAACAGAAAAGGATAGGGGAGGGATCCCGGGAAGGAGTTTATCTCATGGGATAAGCCTCCAAGAGCCTGGCAGGATGAAGATTGCATGGAGATTTGATCCCCAGCTTTAAATACCCAGGGAGAAAAGCAGCAGAGAGGGAGAACTGCTTGTGCCAGTGGACAATGCCAAGGAAAAATAAAATGCCATTAAATGGTACATACAGAGGCCTAGACAGAAAATTTAATGAAGGGCTGCCACAGGAATTGGCCTCTGCAAGAGCTGTCCAAGAGGAGTAGAAACCCAAAACCCCCTCCATTTGTTTTTAAACAGAGACAAAAATACTTATGAAAGAGAAAGTATGAACAAACATGGAATTGCAACAACTTGGTCTTGTAACCCAAACAACCCTGCTAATCCCGACTTTTATCTCCTGCCATGATCCCAGTTTAAGAAGGCAGCCCCAGCACTACCTGCACAGAACCTGCATATGGAAAAGGGGAATATTTGTGTTCTGTTTCACAAGCATCCATTTCCCGCTCTGTTGTTACTGTAACTACGCTGAGTTTAATCAATGTAAGCTGCTAGGAAGAATAAGCAGGAAATTAAACTGATCAAAATAGGATCCTGTGAAGAGGACGTGCAGCTCTGGGAAGTGCTTGGGAAGCATCAGTGGTTGGCCACACTCCCATGTTCACCTGCTCCAGATTTATTGTGCACAACTAGAGTTCAGTTCCTTTGCTAACAGCAGATCTTGAAAAAGAGCTACAATGTAGAAAGCTTTGGATTTCTGAAAGAAAGAAAAGCATCTTGCCTTTGCAGGCAAGGGACTAGATGTGCAGTAACTCCTGATTTTGGGGGACCAGGGCTGCAGGAGAAGTGTGTGACACCCTCCAGGGAGATCAGTACCTTCAGAGGGAGCATTATCTGCTGCTTCAATATCAGAGTTTGTCCCAAAATGTCTCAAATTCAGACTTTGAAGCCTTATCTTGGCCCTTGTTCCCAGCCCTTTTCCCACACAAGGTGCCCAGAGTGCTGAGTAAATCAGGAAAATCTCACTCTGCTGCCTCGGGCTCCCGAGTTGCTGCTGAAGCAGACGGGCTCAATGCTGTGCCCAAAAGGTCAGCACACTTGGCCTAATCCAGCCCAGGGCTGGGAGCCAGGGAGCTGAGCATTCCTTGGGAAGGCGTGCAGGGAGACTGTTCCACAGCTCCAGTCAGTTCCTTATCAAGGGGAGGATCAGTTTCAGGGGCTTTTGTTTATCCCAGTGCGGTAACATGGCACAAGGGGAACAACGAACTTCAGATTTAGCAGGCAAAGGACTGGCTGATGCTTCAGGAATGAGCTGTTCCCTCTCTCCTGGCAAGAGCCTGGAACAAACACCGAACCATCCTCTGCTCTCTGACATCTTCATCTCACTGTGCAAGATGGTGACTTTTCACTGCAGGAATGGATCTAATTATTACCTCAGGAGTAAATATTCACTGAGGCACATGGAGAATAGGGCAGGTAACTCCCAGTCTGGGCTTCTAATCTCATTATCAGGGATTATTATCAGCATCATTATCCTAAATAACACAAAATGAAACACAGGGGGGAAAATACCATTGTCTTTCCAGTAATGAAAAACATGGACAGGAGAGGAAATAGCTTCTCTGAGTCATGCTCCCCACCCAAATAATAGAAATATCTCTGTGTGGAGGAGTAGGTGACCTTATGGATTAGCTGCTGTTAATTTTCATCACGAAGCAGCTTCTGTGTGCAAATCCCAGCAGGGATAGCTGCTCTCCCTCCTTCGGCGGCCCAGACTCCAGACCTCTGTTCTCCTTGAGGTTTGCAGAGAGCTGGTGCTCTCTGACTGAAGAGACATCCTCTCAGACCGAAGGCATGCTCCTCCGATGCTCCCACACCAATCCAGTGGTGGGCAGAGCACAGGAAAAAGGGATCAGTTGTTCTGGCTGTGGAAAACAGCCCTGCTGTGGCAGCCTGTGGTTTGGGAGCACACTCGGGTGTCTGCTACTCTAAACCTGGCAGCTTTGCTGGATCACAGCTCTGGGAATCCCAGAAGGTGCAATTCCCCAGCTGCCAAAGCCCGAAGGACCTCCTGAGGGAGCAACATTGATCAGCAAGTGTCCAAAGTAGGAAGGTTGGGAAGACAGACAGAATTATGGGCAATCCGAAGATCCATAAGAAGAGGAAAACTGCCATCCTTCCTGGGAGAACCTTGGACCCAGAGCAGCAAGGCTTGTACATACACTGGCATGCCAAGGATGGGGATGGATGATGGAGAAGTGTCTCCTCACTGATCTGGTGCCACCATCTCTCAGCAGAATCCCTGTGAGCAAGAACTCCCAGCCTGTGGCCTACTTGTGCATGTATCACTTTTAATCCACCACTTTCAGCTTGTTTGCTCCTCATTGAGCTACCAGATTTATAAGAGAATCTGAATTTCCCAGAGGCACCAGGAAAGCATCACAGGGAGCTGTGTGACAAATAACATCCCTCCCTCAATGTTGGCTTTCTAAAAAGCTATTGAAAGCCACAAAAATCTGCAGGGTTTGTATCCAGGAGCCTCAAGGATGGAGCCATGATGTTTTCTTGACATTTTACTGCTCTTTTTTCCCATTACTTTTATAAGAGTAAGCGCAAGTGGGAGTACTACTATAGCATCGTAATTACAAGGTGACATTGCTGGAACAGCCACCCAAGCTGGGACAGGAAGGGATGCTGCTGAAAGCTGTCTCCCAGTGAGTTTCTTCTGGCATAAATAGCAGGACCTGACTGATTCCAGACAGCTCTTAGACCTGCTTTAACTTAATTCCTTTTCTGTGACAGCCTCTGTGACACCTTGCAGGGCTGCAGGACCCCTTGTACTCTTTGTCCTCACCAAAACTGCCTGAACTCATCATGGTCTGCAAGGATCAGCATTAGAATTGGGTATTACTGCAGCTCTGATATAACTAATGAAGGTTTTGCTTCAGCTTAAGTGAGAGGTGGCTTTGGGTGTGGTGAGAAGGGTGAAGTCCGAAGTCTCCAGGAACTTGGAATTTTCTCCACCTGACAAGGCTGGCTCCTGCTTGGGAAGGACATTAATGGTCCATGTGGGAAGCATGGGAAGGCCTGAAATATTTCACTATTGTTTTCTCTACAAGGGTTTGGTTACTTTGATTTATACAAATATTAGAAGCATTTGTCCAAGGAGTACCATCACTTCCTCTGCTTTTGTTAGTGCTCGGCAGCCTCCAGCACCTTCTTCCCCAGGAAATTTTGGCTCCTGAAATTTCTCCTTGATAGATTTGTTCCTCAGTAATCTCTGGAGGGAAAGCCCCTGCTCTCAGCTGCGTGCAGGAAGGAAGGCTGTCTGTGATTTCAGGAACTTCTCCTAGTGAGTAACACTTTCTATTTCTCTCTATTGTTTGACAAAACAAGAGCTCTGATGTTTCCAGCAGTGAAGGGAGCTGTCAGAGCAGCCTGGAGGGGTTCCCTGTCCGTTGGCAGCTGCCCACACCTCTCTCTTTGGGAGAGGATCATTTTACCCATGGATCCCAGCAGATTCAGAAGCTTCCTTCTGAGCAGTGACTATCATTCCACTGCGTTGGGACACTATGTTTAAGGAGGTTTATAATATGGGAAGGGACTGAATTAGTGGGGAAAGCCTAGAAACCACAGGGTGTCTGGTTTAGACAAAAACAACAACCAGAATTAACCTATTTCTTCCAGGGGAAAATATATTTAGATTTTAGGGTTCAAATCCCTGCGTTGAAAATCACCCTCATGAACTTCAGCTCCAGGACTTCAAGGTCTAAGGCTTGTATTCAGGTGTGGATTCCTAGACACAAGATAAGGGACAAGTGGGTTTGCATTTTTTAGCCAGTTTTTAGATTGTAATTTAAACCAAATATCACTAATTTAAGAGATTCAAATTGCAGCTACAATGTTATAATAGAAAGCTACTGTGCTCCAAAGACTGATGCCCCCAAACCACCTATTCTTCAGTTTACAATAAAACCTGGTAAATCCTACCTGGCAGTACTTGCTGAATTTTCACCATGACTATTTTTCTCCCTAGTTTTTATTTTTCATGTAGGTTGATCCAGTTAAGCTCTTCCCCTTTGCTTTTATCTTTCTTTCTTTGCATTTTGCTTTCTTTCCTCCTTCTCTTTTTTTCAGTCCATTCTTTCGTATTGTCTTTTCCCATTTTGCTGCTGAGGAAAGATGATTCAGAGGGGGAAAATGAAAACCCACCCTAACACCAAATTTCTTTGCACTGGCCTGAAGTTAAAAGAAAAATAAAAGAAAAAGACTTTTTTTTATTCACCCATGCTGGGACCTGGAGGGACCATCCTGCAGGATGAGCTCAGTGCTTTGCAAAATTATCTCAGCAGTGGGTACGGTAAATGTGGGTCCCAGCCAGAACTCCGGATATGAGCACTTCCCATCCCTGTAGGGGAGCTGGGATTTCGACATCGGGGCTTGTTCCCTTCTGTCAGGACTGGAAGCCAAATACCCCTGAACACCATCAGGGCTTAATCCCAAGGCTCTTTTCTCTGGTCAGATTTCTGGGATGAGCAACCAGCAGCCCTGGGAGACACAACAGTCAAGAGGCTTTTAAAGGAATGAAACCACCTCCAGGGCCGGCCCAAAAGGCCCCCAGGCAGCCCTTGGCTGTCACTGGGGGTGAGGATGGAACTGTTTGTGGAGAATCCCTCAAGGAGCAGCTCCCTGTGGTTCTCCTCAGCTGCCTAAAACCAGGCTTGTGCTGTTCTTCCTGGGTCTTGGGAGCACAAAGCAAACACAACTTTCAACCCACAGCCCCTGTTAAGGGCTAAATGCAATTTTAGACTTCAAACTCAACCCAGCTCAGCCCAAAGCCAGTGGAAGAGTCACTCAATTCTTGGCATTTCAGTGACCAGACCAAAAAAAAAAAAAATAACCAAAGTAGGAAAAACCCTTAAAGCAAGATGAAAAGGAGCACTTGCCTCCCAACAGCAGCTGGGATCTCTATGTTTAGTTCTACTAGAATTTGTAATTTTATTCCAGTTGCAGACATAACATGGAATGGACAACAAAAATGAAAGGATTTAACCAACAAATAATTCCATGTTTTCCCACCATCCAAACACACATTCTGAACATGCTTTCCATGATCACTCAAGAGATTATCAATGAAAGTCATTCAGTGTGAGCAGCAGCAGAGAGCATTTTGAGAGATAATTCCGCACTTAAATAATCACATTGAAAAATAAGATGCTAAGATTGTTCCTCAGCCAAAAGAGGAACAAAAACATCTTCAGTGTCTTATGGACTCATTAAAAACTAGCCCAGACAGTGAGAGAATTGCATTTTTACCCAGACTGACTCATAAGTGAATAGAATGAGATTAACAAGGAAAAAAAAAAAAATCACTGGAACTGTTCCCACAGTATAGTGGGGCTGAGTCAGAAACAATTATTTTCATCTGGGAAGTGGGAAATGTCATTTCGTAAAACTTACTTTACCCTTTGTTGGAAAATGGCCAGCGTTGCTTTCCTTGAGACTTAGAAACCTATCATTAAAATTTTTGGAAGTTTTGTATTTTCATATTTATCAATTTCATTGGACAAGCAAAGAAACACCACACACAGCTTCCTACTTCAGGTCAAGAAAGTGATATTTTTTCCTCTTTCTACTTTTCTTTCCCCACCCTGTCATGTAAATCTACCAGAACTCCTCAAATTGGACAAATCCACTGGGTTCCAACTCCAGAAAAACCCAGCAAATGCATCTGCACTATCCATTTTGAAGAAAATACTGAAGTTTCCAAATTCTGTGTTTACAGTACATCTCTGGGGGTTTTTTAAAATTAAAAAAATCCCAGGATGGTTTGGGTTGGAAGGCACCCTAGAGCTCATCCAGTCCCACCCCCTGCAGTGACACCTTCCAGTACCCCAGGTTGCTCCAAGCCCTGTCCAATGTGGCCTGGAAGAGAACAGCTTCATTGCAAAATATTTCATTTAGACAAGTTGAAGTATCTTTGATGCCTTCCCTGATGGTCAGCTTTTCATTTCTAGAATGATCTGCACACAAAATTTGATTTTATCAGCTGTTCAGGCTTACAAATCAACTGAGTAGAAACTCTTGCAGAGTTTTTTTTTGCAACCTGATGGTGAAACTCACTATCAGAAAAATGATTTCCACTCAATTGCTCTCTTCACTCTCCTCAAGTACTGCGGCGTTTAAGACTTGTGGAAACATTTTCTGTGGAGATAAGAGTGCTGATGCCACTATCCAAGAACAATACAGGATGATTACAGATTACATACACCATCTAATCTAATTCCTTTGTAAACAAGCCATAGGCCTTTTTAAATTAAGTGTAATTTCTAGTCCAATAGATGTGGTTGAACTACAGCACAATTCTGGAAAGAAGGGGGAAAAAAAGACATCCACAGATTAAGAATGTGCAACAACTCAGGTACATCATAGCTCCAGACAAGCAGCAAAATCTTGCCTTGCCACCTTTGCCTCTCACTGGGGTTGTCATGAGCCTGTCAGGACTCTGTGGAAAGAAAAATGCTCAAAGACAACCAAATTTTGATGCATTTAATGGCAGAGGAAACAGTTGGCAGCTCACAGTGTGTGGTTCCAACACAACAGGCAGGAGGGAAATGTTTCATCCCATTTCTAGTTCACTGTGATACAGAAAAAAATACCTGGTATTTTCCACGTTTCTTGCAAATGATTGTTGCCCAGTTCTTGTCAATTTGGTTTATGTGCAAACCTGTAGATGCACTTAAACCAGTGCCTGCCTTTTCCAAGTTGATTATTGGACACACAGGGAGTGGAGTACATCCCATGCTGCCGTGGCTAAAGCTGCAGTTTCACCACATGATGTCAACTCATGCAACACAGAGCTAATGCAGAGCTGGAATCAGGCACTTCCAAACACCACTGAGGAAGAAACCGGGAGGAAAAGAATCCCTTTCTCCCCACTCAACACTGCTTGAATAAGCCATTTGAGATCTGTGTGTGAATCCTTGCCACACCAAAAAAGGGATATTTAGTAATCATTTTCACAGGGCCACAAAGAGCCACTAAATGTGTGTCCAAAACTAGTGGAGGTGGCAGAAAACAGTGCCCTTGATCTGACACATTCACCCAGTGACAAGGAGGCATTTACAACACCCACACCTCCCTTAGCAAGTACTACAAGTAGTTTACACAGAGCTTGTTGTGCAGTGATGTTAAGGAAAATTTAATGACTTCCATTTTCTTCCATTTTGACTTTTTTGGCATAGCAAAACCTATTCTAGAAAGGCCCCTGCCTGATGTTCTGAAATGAGAATCTCTGAAAGAGAAACAACAGCAACAATTGTTTGATTTATATATTTTATTTTTAATTAAAAAATAAAGGTTATCTTAATACATCTCTTGCAGCCTTTGGGCAAAATGCACCCTTAACAAGACTCTATGAAACATGATGCACATCTTTTCTTGGCACACATCTTAAACAAATGCCAACTTCCTGCAGCAACTTTGGAAATCCATCATTTTCCCCAAACCCTGAAAACATTTAACAGTTCATTGAAAAAATCCCTACAAAAATTAGAAGTGGGCCCAAAGCAAAAGTCCCAGATCCAAGCATCCCAAAGCTTTTGGAGCAGACTCATATCCAAACACTCATCTCATTGCAAGTTTTATCCCAGATCACTGCAAATTCACAGACACGACACCCAAATGACTCAAGGAGAGGCGTTCAGAGCTGATCCGGGTAGGGATCTCCCTTCGAAGCTTTGATCTTAACTGGGCCTAATCAAACTTGGGGGTGTGAACCGTTTCCTAAAATTGTGTAAGTCAGCCCATCCCTAACAGGATGAAGTGCTGGTAATGTGGCGAATAAAGCGAGGAAACGTGGTGCTGCCAGAGCTCCCGTTCCTTGGCTGTCCCTGCTCCGAGCCCAGGCTGAGCTCTTTGTCCACGGACACCACACAAGGCAAGGATAAAGCCAAGGGAGCACACCGAGCCTCCAGCACAGCCACGCACCTTTCACTGCCTGGGAGAGCCCTGGGCTCCTCCAGGAGCTGTCTTGGGGTTCTAGGTGTGGTTTTCCCTGGAAACACATCCTGGCCCCGGCCCTTTCCACAGGAAGGCTCAGGAGGCACCTGCTCAGGCACCAGAGGAACAGGCTGGCACCACTCCCACGGGAAGTCTTTGTTCCACCTGGCCTGTGATGGCTGATTCCCAAAGGCACCAAGTGACCAATTTTTAGACTTATACACAAGGTCTACATATATATATATACATATATTTATATATATATGTACACACACACCATTACATACATATTTAAATATATATGTATATATATATTTGGTTTTGGTTTTTATTTTATCTTTTTTTTTTCTTTTCTTTTCCCCTCCTTTCTCTCCTTTTTAACTTAATGGTGCAGTCTCCTCTGAGGAAGGCTCTGGTATACGTTCTGGAGACTTCTCTGCCTCCAATGGGACTTCTGGTTTCTCCTCTGTCAGTTTTGGCTCCTTGGAGGCTTGAGATCCCTCCAGCTCCTGACTCTGAGCCTGGCTGTTCATTTTCTCCTTTGCTTCGATCTCCTCCGAGGTGGGAATTGAGTTTTTCTTTGGACGGCCTTTGGGCTTTGTTGGAGCTTCCTGTCCACCCTTCAACACCTGGAGCAAAGAGATGAACCATCAGGGTCCTGAGCTCTGCTGGTCTCAGACATCCTGTTCCCATGTCTAATTCCCTCTCTCTTCACACCATCCCTGCAGCAACAAGACACTCCAAACAAGGATCTGTATTCAAGATAATCCCAAATTTGTTTGAAGTGATAGTAACTTCTGCAGGTGCCACATCCATCCAAAGGAACAGCCTAGAACTCCATGTCCTCTCCCAGATCAGAAAACATGGACACTTCCTCTAGAGAATGTCACAGCATCATGTTCCAACCAGCATTTATTGGGTGGTTGTCCTAACACTATGAAAAGCATTTTAACTGGAAAGGGACCATGAAGATGAGACTAAGTAAAAGGTGAAAGGAAGATATAAGAAGCGATAGTTAATGATACTAGCTCCCAAAACTGCTCTGTTTCCATAGAGCAACACTGTCATTTTTGTCTATGCACCAAAAAAAAAAAAAAAAAAAAAAAAAAAAAAAAATTCCAGAGGCACTGAGATTACACAAATGCCAAAAATGCAGAGGAGATATTTTGGTTCTTCCCTCAGTTCTATTCTCATTTCTTTCACCCCTTTGCTTTGTTCTCCTCCTACTGCCTTTGGTCCCCTCTAGCCCACCACATATTCTGCAGTATGAACACTTTAAAAAAAGAGACCATCTCTGTGAAAAATGATCAGGAATGAAACAAAATTTGGTATAAATAGACACAAGTCACTCCATGATGTTCAGCTTCCAAATCTGTTCTTTGCAATCAGATTTTAAGACCCATGGAGAAATGACAAGGACCCACTTACCATTTTCTTCCACTTCATCCTACGGTTCTGGTACCATGTCTTCACCTGGAGCTGAGTCAGCCCCAAGGACTGGGCCAAGTCAAGCCTGGGAGAAAAACCAGACAACAAAATGAATTTACAGAAGCCAAGAGGAGCTCAGGTGCCAGGTCCAGGCAGTCCAACACCGTAAGAGCATTCAGCAGTACCTCTCTGATCAGTTGTTTTGTGAACAGCCTCACAAAAGTGGTAAAAGCCATGAATTTAGGATGCAAAGACAGATGCTCCTGTGGAAGATGCAGGTGTTTGCAAGCTCTCTGCTCACTTTTCTACTCCTAGAAGTGGCAGAGTTTGTCTGTCCCCTTGGTAAGATGAACCTGCTGCACTCCAACTGCTGACACTCCGTGTTTGTCCATGAATTAGAAGCTACTGGCACATCACATTCATGAGAAACAGGTCTCTGGTGTCTGAAGCAAACACGTAGGAACAGACACCCAGCATCAGCCTGCCTTTGAAAGTGCGACTCTTTGTATCATATTTCTTCTTCACTACATTCAGAATGGGGATCATGGTACTTCCCCATTTCACACGGAATAGTAGTACATCTAAACCTATTCATCTCATATACCTTCTTCTATTTAGGCAATTTAGGCTTCTAAGTGAATTTCTTTTTTGTGTGTTTAGCTGCAGGGTATATGTGGCAGACAGCCCATAATCCTGATTCATCCTCCACAAATCTCCAATCCATGCAAGTTCATGTGAACCCACTCATTATTTCTATATTAAAACCCAGGATATTAAGAAAATGTGGCTCAGACTAGCTCCTGAACCTTCCCCACAGGTGACAGCACCATGCATCTGGCAGTTTTGAAGTGGAATTGCACAAGGGATGGAGTTGGAAATCCTCAGCCATGCTGGAAAAGTGCCCCTTGGAGTCATGCAAGTCCTGCAGGTGGGACAGCTCCAACTCAGAGCAACATTCCACAGTGTTCTGGATTCTGTGACTTTTTGGCAAATATCTCCTTGCCTTTGGATGGGGAAACACATTTGTCAAGGCCAAGTTTTTCATAATAAAACTTTTGTTACAGCTGGGCTCCTTGGGCAACCAGACTTACATTTGCAAACACCCACATACCCCACACCAGCGCTCTGTGCTCCCCCTCACACTTGTGGATTCATGCTTCTCCCCCACTCTGGTTTCACTCTGGACCTGCAGGCTTGTTGTGCCACTACATCACATGTGAAGCCATTGATGCAAGACACCACCACTGTTATTTAAGAGCAGAACGTGTCAGAGTCATTTTGCTGATGTACTGCACTCCCTCACTACAGACGAACCAGGGGCTGCGGGTGCCCTCACAGGGGTACGGTCCCCTGTCCAGGCCAAAAGCTGCAGGACACAACAAGCAGTGAACACAGATCACAATTCACTGCTTTGCCACCATGTTTCCAGCCATGACTTGGCACAGAGAAGTACGGCTTGGCTAGCCCTTCGTGCCTTCGTGCACATCTGGTAACACCTGGACTATCCACAACCAGCTGCCATCTCTTGCCACACACCTCAGTGCAACCAGCACTGCCTGGAAACTCGAGGAAACAAACACCAGGGAAGTGGTACATGGGCAGGAATTGCTCATTGGCCTCAACGAAGTCAAGAAACGGTCATATGAGATTATTAATTACCAGCCTTGAGTGCTTCAGCAAAGTGTCAACCATATGGTGATGTGAAGCTGTGAGGAGTCAGTGCAGGCACAGCAGGAACTCTGAAACTCCATGAGACAGGCTGGCCACGGTCAGGAATTTTGGTCCTTCTGCAATTTGGTGACAGGCAGTAGGAGCAGAAATGTCATCTTCAAAATCAATTTAAATATTGGGACACTGCCCTCTGTGGAGTGCAGGGACTGATACCTTTCAAACCTTCTCCAGGTTTACAAACTTCCTAGGAATGGGATGGGTTGTTTTCCCATAATTTAAATTTGCAGAATAGGATCCAAAGCCCTTAAAAAAGCTAAAACCTCTCCTAGTTTGGTTTGCCCATGTGGTACCAAATAGTGCCTAAGAACTTGCCTGTGCCTTTGCAAGGCAGCTTTCAATGCCAGGCTCTGCTTTCCAAGCTTATGGACAGGCCACCACCTTCCAAGTGAATTGCTGCCCAAGGTGCTTTGATGAAGGCCAGCGCAGGAACCAGCTGAAGACACCATGGACACACAGCAGCCATCAACCAGCAGATCTTAGGGGGAGACAGGCTTCATCTTTTCTCAAGTGTGCAGCAGGAATGGGAAATCAGAGATCCTTCTGCTCTGAGATCTCTGAGCCTGGAGACTTGCTCCCAAGCATGTGTATCATCATCTGGCATTTCCACAGCTATGATCCATTCATGTCACCTTTGATCCCAGGAAAAGTAGCTTGAAATTAAATCTGGTTACCTGCCCATGGCTGTGGCCAATGGCAGAGGCACCTCAGTGGAGCCAGAGGCAGCAAACCCCAGCCAGGGAATGTTCAGTGTGGAAGAGCTGAGCAGGGCTGGAGCAGCCCTTTTACTCATCCCTGTTCCTGGCGTGAGCAACCGACCTACCTGTCGGGGGTAGAGAGGTACTTCTGCTTCTGGAATTTCTTCTCTAGGCCCATGAGCTGGATCTCGGTGAAGATGGTCCTACTCCGGCGTGGCTTCTTCGAGCGTGGTGGGGGCTGCTCTGCCTCCGACTCGCTGCTGCCCTGGGCCTCACTGGGGGAAACCTCTGTGCCCGTGGCCCCCACGCAGGGCTGGGCTGGCAGCACCTGGGAGCTGCCAGCAGCCGGGAGCAGCTGGGGAACCACAGGAGGCTGCCGGGTGATGACAGAGATGAGAGGATATGCCCGCAGAGAAGGGGACCCTGGCAGGGAGCAAGCAGAGGTAGATGAAGGTCAATTCAGCGCTGATGTGTTTGAGTAATGGGGGTGCTGGGGAGAGGAAGGTGACAGGAATAGCTTTCCTAGCTCTGCCATTTGCTTGTTAAAAGACCACAAACAAGAATATGCCCCTCTTTGGGCCTGTTTCTTCTCCCAAATTGCACAGCTTTCCTTGGGCTGGGGAACCCTAACCCTAACCCTAGGACAGGGAATGGAAAGATTGCCTTTCCACTGCTTTTTTTTAGCAGCTATCGTAACACACATCATTGAAATCACCTGTCTAATTACTGCAAGAGGTTAAACTCCAAGCAAAAGATGAAATCTATCCCCATTCTGTTCCCAACTTTGTTTCCCTGGGGAGACTAGGACAGGGTTCAGTTGAGACAGTCACCTCCCCTCCCCTTGCAGACAACAGAGTTCAGTTCACAACTCATCCCATCCCTTAATAGGCAACTGCATCAGAAGCACTTTCAGCATCCACTGCCCACACTGATCCTGCTGACCATGCAGGAAGATGAGGATGAATAGAACACAGAAGTTCTTCACTGACTGAACTCTGCATCTTACACCAACCAGTTGATACCAGCCCTAAAAACAAACCAGTTGTGTTCCAATCCTTTGAGGTCAGGGCCATTCTGGGATGACAAATCCAAACATCCCCAAACACTAGAGGAAGTTCTGATTCACATCAGGCCTTCTGATTTACAGCTATAGCAAATTCCTGCTCAGCCTTAGCCCCAGGAAATTGAATGTGCCTTTAAAGTTTCGGGAGGGAAATTGAGCTATGTATGGGAAACGTAAACTCATTGTGAGATACACAACCTGCAGAGTCTTGGGCAAGTAACTTTCTTGCTCCGTACCTCAGTTTACCTCATTTGCAAGATGGAAACAATCCTCCTTACCTACATCACTGGTGGTAAAACATGGATTAAAATTCAATGTACACAAAGTATTTGGAGATCTTTAGATAAATGGTCCTGTGGAAATGAACATATTACACCAGCAAGCCTGATTGTGAAACCCCTCATATGAATCACCACTAATAAAAATAATGATCTCTAGACCTCAATGAGTGTGTTGGGATGAGTAACTCTGCACAGTGGAAGAAAGGAGTTGTCAGCCTGGCCTGCTGATGACTTGTACTCCTCAGCCCTCTCCCTGAGTGCAGGGTTGTGATCACAGGAACCAGGTGCCAGGTGAGTTGTGGTGCCCAGGATACATCAAAGAACAGCACAGGTTGTTGATCATCGCTCCTCTCTGCAACCAAGTTGTTGTGCAAAATCTAGCTGCTTACAAAGCAAGCTTGGAAAACTACTGTAAAAACCCTAAATCCCAAATGACTGGGATGTAAGGATAGCTGTGACTACAGACTGGGGTTTAGGCAGACTGGGGCTTCAGTGTTGCTTTCTCCTCCACACCTCTGCAACACTAAAATTCAAAGTATTTCTATTAAATGTTAAGCTTTCTACTTAAACCACTAAGGAAGCACTTGAGAGATGAGATCAGAATTGCCAAGCTCACCTTTATCTTGTGTCAAGCTTTATCTACTTTTTCTTTTTGTTTTTTTTTCCAGCTGAAGACTGTACTGATTGACAGAATCACCAAGTAACCTGGTGGAAATTCTGCCTTGATTTACCACTTCAGTGGCTGTTCAAAGATCATAAATTAGGAAAGAGTGTGCTGCCCTTTGCTTTACATCCCTGTCCTTTGCTTTACACCTCTGTCCTTTGCTTTACACACTAAATCTGTGGTGATATTTATGCATCCTCTGACACCACCCAGCTACAGAGGAGGTAAAGCAGATGCTGCTCCCATAGCTTATGTCCTCCTTGTCAACCCACCACTGTTAATTTCTGATACTGTGGGGTAACAAAGACTTGCTGACCCACCCATAGAACAGATTATTTCCTCTTTCAGCCAAATTTGCCAAAAAATATCATCCCTTCTTGTCTCCTCAAAGGGTCTCTCCATTTCCAGAGTCCTATGCAGGAACATTGAGGCCACCTCCACCACGAGTGGTGTTCCTGGGTGAGCCGTGGGGTTCATGAGGACATCGTGTCGATGTCTTCATTTGCAGCAGTCATGGAACTCAGCCCCTGTACACAACTGCTGTTGGTCACTCAGGCTCCAAGAGGCTTCTTGGATCCCAGCTCTGCCCTGTTCTGGATAAGCAGACTGAAAACTGATACCCTTTCTTACTCCATAAGCTTACTCCAGAAAGGAGTGGGTCCTGTCTCACTACATCCCCTTATCCCGCTGCTGTGGGGTCCTGGTTCAAACCTGCCCATCACAGAGCTCCTGCTCATCTACAGGTTCATCCTCCAAGCCCTCTCCCATAGTCCATTCCTGTCCTCGCTCATGGGTAGCTTTTGGCACCAGATCACTGGTTAGTCAACACTTTTGTACCTCAGTATATGTTCAGCAGGGCTCTCCGTAAAGCAGAAAATTACTCATGAGTAATAAATCACCAGAGCTCAGAAACCCCTGCAAGGTTCCAAGTGACTGAAACTTCTGGATGAAAGGATTTTTATAAGGAACCCTCTTTGAGGGAGGTCAGCAAAGTTATTTGATATCAGAGCAATCAGGGTTATTTGCTTTCCTGCATGGCATGGCAGCAGCACGTGGAGGGAGGGGAGGATAGTTACAATGGTCCCAGAGCTGAAGATCTGCCTTTATCAGAGAAAAGTCTCTTCAGGCTATTTTTGTAATAGTCAGGTAAGATTAGGATTAAAGGAAATGCTTTTCCAGATCACCAGCAAGGCCTTGGCTATTTTTGCAGGGTACAACAGCAGTTATTGGAGAAGCAGATGACACTGGAGTTATTTGGGTCTGTGTTTTCAAGTGCTGAGCACCTGAATGAGGGGATACATTTTCCAAAATATTCAGCAGCCAGCAGCTGTGACCTGGCCATACACTCAGAAAAGCTCAGCACATGCTTATTTTTGGTGCCCATGCCAGGACATAAATTTATTTACGGTCCTTCTGAAACCGCGGAGCTGCTTCTGCTCAAATCATGGTTCACAACTGCCAAGCTGATTTGAGTTCCAGGAGCTGAACATATTTGTGAGGCTGCTGACACTAAATGTCGTGTATTTGTTTATCATTTGTGCTTGTAAGAGTAACCTTTGCTTATGGTTTGACACCAGCAGTTGTGACAGTGCTTTTAGAAAACATAGTAAATAATGAAAGCATCATGTTCAGCCCAGCTTATACAAGACTGCTCAGCTTTGTGGCCTCCGCCTGGTGAGGACACAGGAAGGTTGTGTCATGGAGTAAGGAGTAAGGATGGCATCTAGAAAAGACATGGGGTTCAAGGCGGCAGATATTTTTGGGGGGAAAGCTACAGGTCAGAAAGAGAGCAATGCTTTAGCAGCAGGCAGAGCAAACCAGAAATAACTGACCTCTACATTGCACAAGCCATCTTTCAGATCCCAGAGAAAAAAGCCCAAGTTCAGTGTCCTGGTCTGGATCTAGTTATCCCAAAGTTCAAAGCAGCTGAAGCTGAGCCAGTCCATTGTCTCTAGGTACACTGTTAACATGACTCCCCTTAAACCATCCATACAGTTCTCAGCCTGATAAAGCATTGCCTTCCAAACACCACGAAATCTGAGGCGAGATCTAAACTTCACATCCCCCACAGTTCAAAGGTATTTCTAGACTGACACGGTATTGTAAGAACAGAATAATATCCTAATCTTCAACAAATTAAATGCTGGCAAGCAGCTCTTGTGTGCTCAGCACTGTTGTAACATGCTCTGTCTCCCAAACTGGGATAAAAGGGAGTGAAGAGCTCTCT
Organism: Pardalotus punctatus; assembly: GCA_013400915.1. NCBI lineage: Eukaryota > Metazoa > Chordata > Aves > Passeriformes > Pardalotidae > Pardalotus > Pardalotus punctatus. The sequence goes on along the minus strand of VZTX01006387.1, from coordinate 65,318 downwards.
CCTTTCCATACCTGCCTTTTACAGTGGTTCCACTGAATGTGTTCTCACCTGCACTGTTGTGCGACCACCTTTTCTGACCCACTGCTCTTTTGCACATGAAAACCCAAACGTTGCCCATATAAGGCAGAAAATGGGAAATTTGCTACCCTAGAAATACACCTAAAGCATTTTACTATTTCCATCTAAAACTGTCAAGAGGCCCCACACTCCAGTGGTGAAACCACCAGTGTTTAGGACTCAGGAGGTCTCACTGCTCTTCACAAGAATTCTTACTATGTTGTTTTCTACAGAAAAGTCCCAGTATTATCTGCTAGAATAATCTTAATCACCCCAAAGCCTAGTGTAATTTCAGGCTCACTCTGCAGCTGAATACTTCTCAAATACGTTGGAAGCATAAGAATAATCCCATACTTCATACCATGCACAACTGAGGGAGTGCTGCCTAAAGAACAGAAATTTTCCTGCATTTCTTTTATAAGGATTTGAATAATCTCAGTTTCAAGCAGCAAGAAAGCTCTTATTTCTGTCCACCCAACAAAGCAAATATCTGACCACTCTTGCTAAAACTAACCAAGGGCCAAAAATAAAAAAGACATTGGATCTGCAGAACATTTTCTATGATCTGAAAATATTTTGCTTTGCTATTTAAATCTGCATTGGCAGCCACTGTACAGTGAATAACAGATCTGCAGTAAGCACTGCCCACACCACCTTGGCATGAATTGGCTTATTCAAGCCACACAGGTCTAGGAGAACTCTGGACTGCCATTTTCTAATTATATGTCAAATATTTCTGCTACAAATGTATTGTGATTTGATGCATCCAGACTTTTTTTCTCATTTGTTTTCCTTTTCAGCAGCAACACCAAGAAGATGTTACATCAAGAAGACCAACCTGAAGATCTCTACTTATCTGCTGGGACCTTTCTAATAAACTTTTAAACTCCTTTAGACTGCGACATAAGACACAGTGGACGCACCACCACTGCACCAGATCACCTTGCAAAAAAAAAAAACAAACAACCACCCCACAAAAAACAAATATATATATGTATATATATATACATATATATATACACTTCAAACAAATATTTTCCCCCTTATTTACCCCCTCCTCCCCTCCTCCCTGGCTTAATTTCAACCCCAGCAGACACCGAATAGAAGGAAGAGAAAAGGGAAAGCACTAATTAGTTGCATGGTTTGACTGCCGACAGTGGAAGAACAGTTTTCCTCCCAGGCAAACTCAGTTTCCAAATGTTGTTTTGAAAAGCAAGAAAGAAAAAGGAAGGAAAGATTTATGGATCAGCTCCTCTTGGCAGGTCAGCCCTGCTTGGAGGCAGAATGAAATCTCACTCAGAATGGGCTGCAGTGAAAGGCAAATAATAAAGAAAATGAATTTATGACTCAGGAAGGTCTATAAATCTCTCATCTCCTGAGTGTCAAAACAAAGGGAACCAAGAAGGAGTTGAGTTCATTTAAGAAAGAACTGGATATTGCTGAAGGAGCAGGCAGCCTACTGAAAGGAATAAGTAAACCCTGAGCGAAGCAAGGAAAACAAAAGAAGCATGGAAAAGCTGAGAATTAGTTAAACCACACAGTTAGTTTAGTGGGGAGCATTTTACATTGACTTTTTCCACCACAGGTCCCCAAAAGCTGAGATTTTCCAACCATACCAATTCCACGGATCTCAGCTACTCTTTACCATCACATCCAGAGCTAAGCAGGGACCTGGTACAATCCAGGAACTCAGTGTGAGCCAGGAGCCAAGTGCCTAAAGACAACAGCCAGGTGCCCAGTGTGTGCCGCAGGACACAGGACATCCCCTCACTCAGCGTGGGTTACTTCGCCTTATGGTGGCCAGACTTGCCAAAGGCTGACCAGAGACAAACCGCGACCCTTGTGTAAGGGCTGTGCTCCTCTGCTGAGCTTCCTCAGGCAGCACATGGACCTGCAGCACCTCCCTTGTCCATTAGAAACCCCACTGAGGGCAGGAAAGCAAGTCTTGCACTCAGGTCAGACCTTACCCCATCTATTTTTGGTGACATCAGATTTAAACCTTCTCTGCTCCATCTATCCCAGGCTCAGGCACTGAGAAGTTCCCCAGACAAGGCAGACTCTTCCTTATTAATTAATAGAAGGTATCAGGTTCTTCCTAAGACCAATGCTGTGCTCCACCAAGCACCCTGACACAGAGATAAAGGCAAAAGGAAAGGGAAGAACAGCAACAGGCTGTGCATATACCAGAAAACATTCATATCCTCTCAGGAACAAGTGCTTAGGAAAGGGTTGAGAGGAATTGCCAGGTCTCCCAGACTTCCTTGATCCAGCTCTTTCCAAGGTGCCTGGCCCACCGGAGCACTGTCATGAACACTTGGATCCCAAGTTTAAAAAATGACCTGGGTTATGTCTCTGCTATGCAGCACGGTGGGAGCAGATCCCTCTGCTATCTTCGGAATGGGAAGCAGCAGAGCCGTGCCAGGGGATGGCTGCACCTGAGCCAGTTATGGCCTGGGCAGAGGTGGGCCAATGAGGTTGTGATCATTGTGCTGACAGCTTGGCACTTCCCAGCCATGAACCCATGTATTTGCATGGAGCAGCCCTTGGGACACACTGGCACAGACGGTCCTTCAGAGCTGGAAGTCCAGGTATGGCAACAAAGCCTCGCTAAGCTGTCCCTGAGCAAGGCAACTGAGCCCAGAGGTGGTACCTAAGTATGAAATTAGGTGTTTATTGCACGCCTCTCAAACAAAGCTTGGTCAGAGAAGTGGTAACAGGTAATTTGCCAGAAACCCTTTGTATCGACCAGTTCAGACTTTGATTCTCTTATCATCCTTTCCAGTATTTCTGTAAGACAGCCCTCACATACTCTTACATTTCCTGTACCTCTTTTAGTATTGGAATAGCTGGAAAACCTGCAGATAATCCTCTGAGCCGTTACAAGTGCCATAGCTCAGCTCTATAAGCAGATTTTTCTGCGACTATTACATATTATATGGGAATCCTGGAGTGCTTGAAAATGCTCTTTTTTGACATTCTTCCTCTCCAGCACCTCAAAGCTCAGAGACAGAATTAACCCTGTTTTGGGAGAGGAGAATTGTCTTTGGTTTTGTTTCTTTTTCTACTTGCTCTCTTTCTGTGGTTACATGTGGAAATCAGTTGTAGCTAAGCTAGAGCTAAAGTCTCTGCACAAGAGCAGAGGTGAAGGGCACTTCTGGGACATTTTGAAAGCTTCCAAAAATAGTATCAAGACTCAGTCCAAATGCAGAGACAAAATTTCCATAGGAATTGTCTCACGGAGGCTACAGGAAAGCAGAGGAATCAACCCTGAAATCTTAAGTGGCAAACTGGAACATGAACAGACTCTGCTGGTACTCCAGAATAGCACCAGGGATGTTCCTTGGAGTAAAGTTTAACGGCTCCTCAACCAACGACTGCAGGTACATTCACACCAGATTCTTCTGCCACTTCAATGAACTCTATTAATCTGAGAAGGACCATGAGTCTTGCAAACATTAAACACAACTCAGCAACACAGCAAAAAGTATAACAAATGGCTTCTCTTCATTGTGGAAAAATCCAGACCCAGCTGATGTCCATGGCAAAATGCCCATCAGCTTCAGTGGAGCCAGGATTTGACCCACATGTGCCCACAGAAAGAAAACAGAAACCAAAACAAAAAAAAAAGGAAATTAGTGCCACTAATTATAGCATGGCTAAAATGAACATTTTTTTAAGCATTCTGACTGAAGGTCAGCTCTTCAGGAGTCTACGCTTCTGTATGAGCCAAGTGGGAGTGGGAGAAAAAAGTGGCATCTGATCAAATAACAATTTTTAACCTCAGATTTTCAGGTGGAAGAAAATTTGGGCTCATCCAGGAGTTGTGTTTAACCTTCCCTAAGAGAAGAGTCCCTTTTCTCTTCAATCATCTTTTTTTGGGGGGAGCAGGTTTTCAGCTAAATTGGTTGCCAACAAAAACACTGATGTTGGAAAAGGTTGACTTAAAAGATGCTGCTCCCAAAAGCATCTCCCACCCTGCAACTCACAGTACAACTCCCCAGGGACGACAGGAGCTGGACACAGCTCCAGCTTCCTTTCCCTGTGGTTTGGGGCACTTGGAGCTGTGGCTGAGTTCAGCCCAATTTCAAAGCCACAGGGGAAATTTCCTCAACTCTTGGAGCTGTAGGATCCAGGCTTTTTCCTTTTCAAGCCTGTCCCCATTAGCAATTTATCAACATGTTGCTGTATAACTTCTCCGTAATAACAGCAATTAATAAGTTTGAGTGATGCAAGGCATGCATGCTTCAGGCCTCCAGAAAAACCAACAGAAAAATAATTAATCCTTACTTATTAATGACATTTGATATTCACATTGTGCTTTCTTGTATGTTTAAGGCCCTGTACACACAGCAAGTAACCGGCTTTGAACAGCTGAGAAGGCTGAGAGCGTCCATGAACAAGATTCGTCTCACACCCTGCTGCCACAGACAGATGTGGAACACCCTGCCTTGGACAGGGCCGGATGTGGAGCAATTACTCATCTGAAAACCACAATCCAAAACTCACCTAGAGCATCAGTGTCTCCAGGCATGCCAGATCCCTGGAGGATGGCACCAGGGATCTTGTGGAGGGGCTGGCGAACACCATTCTGACAAACCAGCTTTATTCAGGGCCATACCAGGAGGGACCAGATAGGGATGCACCTTGAACCTGACATGGAAAGGCGTGGCTGTGCTATCCTGGGACTACCACCGGGACATCCTGGGATAACAACGCTCAGCTGCCGAGTCTATTCCCAATTGCTGGAAAGAAACAAGCCAGCACCTCCTGGTGCTATAGGCTGCTGTCCCTGCACACAGCAGCCCTTCTTCCAGGCTGTCAGTCGAGCAGGGGAGTGTGCCAGGACCTTGTCAGATCCTCAGTGAAGAGGAAAATTTATACATGAAGAAGATTTATTCTGTTTTAAAGAAGCATTTAAAGAATCTATTTGGCCAGCGCTCAAGAAATCCTTCGTGGCAAATGTAATGGCACTGTGGCTTCTTCAGGAGAGAGTGAATCAGAACAGACACCACTTCTGTACTTTGAATTATTCTGCTTCACATACTCAAANCCGCCTTGACTCAAACCCACCCCCTCCAGCCAAACTGAGCATGGCTCAGAGAGGTCCTGCTCATTGTCTAAGGCTACACAGAAGGGACTTTGTCTGGGATTCCTCATCTTTAGCTGACGATTCCTTTAAATCCCACTCAGTGGGAAAGGAGGTGCTCGAACACAAGCAGATCTGCCCTAATATTTATTGGATACATGGGCTCAAGGCCATCATGACTGCAAACAGCTCCCAAGGGAAGGCAGGTTTGGAAGTGAAACTCCATTCCAGACCCTTATTGCTTGGACCCAGAGGGAGTTCTAAGCCCAGGCTGTATCAATCCCAGAGAAATAAACACCAGTACATCTCCATAAACAACAGCACTCAGGCAGGGCAGGGAAATGTCCAGGATACAATCCACCAGATCCCTGCCAAGATCTGCAGCAAGGGATACTTTGGCTCCACCAAGCCAGCTTCAGCTTGAAACTCTTTCTTTTGAACTGAGTCAAGTTAAATACTTCAGCCAAGAGTTCCCTCCATCACTGAGGAGAAGGCTCAGCACTAGAGCTCATCACCCGCTGGATCCAGACTTCACAAGTGGAGCAGCCAGAGGTTGAGATAACGGAACAGCTCTAAGGAGTGGATTTACAGGGAGTTTCCAGTCTTGGTTATTGTGGATGGAGGAGGAACACAGCACTGAAATGACAAAACTCTCAGGGTATCTCAGCTTATGAACTTAACAATTTACCAGTGACAGACATGACCAATGACAGACGTGACCAGACATCATGGGATACTGGGGAGAGGCCAAATCCAATCCTCTGTCCAGATGGTGCCACTGGTCAAGGAGCAAGATTTGGACTTTGATGGAGAAACAGCTTGTCTGAGATGAGAGATTAGAGTCTGACAGAAGGGTAAGTCCTGTCCTGGGCTCTGTTCTGCTCCCTGAGCATTTCTACCTGGCTACTGCCCAAGCTTTGAGTCTGTATGGACCTTGGGCCGACACATTATGGTCATTCTTATATCCTCACACATCTCACTAATGATTCTGCCTTCTCTCAGGATTTCACCATTTCTGTCCAAGTTCAAACACACAGTGCCATGGGTGCATAAATCAATCAGTCCCTCACTTCCTGCTCTGTTAATTATTATCACAACATCCATAAGCAAACACCAGTCTGGGCCAGCTGACTGGCCGTGCACACAAAAGCACTCTTCAGGTTTCTCAAGCCCACCCTTGTGCGAGTTCCAGCAGAAAGCTGGCCATAAATATCACTACCTCTTCCTGCTCTGAGCCTCTAAAACACGCTGCTGAGTGACACACGGGAAGAAAGAGAGTGCAATTGTTTCTCAACACCAGACTGTGTAAATTTTGCCTGATGGATCTTTTGGAAAATTGTTTTTCCTTCTTAGGAGAATAGTGGATCAGTGTTTAAAATACACAGACATCCCCCTCTTTTCCTCCCTGCTGAAATGAAAGGGGGACTTCAGCCAAGTACCAGTGTTAACCTGAAAGAGACCTGTCACATCTTGGCAAGGTCTCTGTCTCTTGTACCTCTGGCTTATCATCTCAAGGGTTGCTTTATTAAAACATTTGCCCCCATCAGGACACATTTAGCAGAGAGCTTGGTCTCTCTGAGCTGCATATATGATTCTTTGATCTTGCATCTGCCCTAACACAGAGAAAACCCATCTCTGTTTCCTCTATGGACAAAAATAAACTTTGTGGACGATTTGGCTGAACAGCTGCACAAACAATGCAATTTAGAAGGATGCAAATGATACATGAGCAGGTTTTGTTCACAGCCTGCCTGTTCTTTGTGGTTGCCAATTAGATCAGTGGTCTTAACCCAGCTCTGGCTGCTGGGTTCAGGAGGAGTGACACACACAGGGAAGAAAGCTGAGCATAATGCACATCCCAGCGTTATTCCAGGAAGCTGAAACTCTGTTAACAGAATCTAGAGCACCCTGGAACAGGATTTGTTCCAAATCTGATCTTTTTGCTTGAATAAGCTGACTATGTCACAGCTTCCACGAGCACAGGGCACGGCTATTTTTACCCCCTTCACATCAAATAACAGCACACCCATGTCACCTCACAGATCCTATCTTAACCAAAAGAGAATGAATCAAGGACAGCTAAGCTTTCACTTTTTGGATGGGGGAAAATACACAGCTGGATATCCAGGTTACAGAAACTTCTCACTGCCAGCCATTCTGCAACATAAAAATCAGTGCTGGCAAATTCATTCCCGAAGCAGCTTCCTTGACTTTAGGACTCTCTGTATTATATAAAGTCATTCATGAGCTGAAGATGCTGCAAGAACCCTCAGTCATGACTCCATCTCCACCTCTACCTGCAGCCATGAGTGTCCCATATGGACACACAGAAGTGGATGCTCCCCCCAGTTACACCCCAGTCTCCCAGCAAACTGATTGATGGGAACGAAGACCCAGCGTGTTCATTCCAGGGTCATTGGTGTGTTGGGATTTTTCAGCTGAAACACAAAGCGAGTTTCGCTCTTATAGAAATTCATCTAATCTCAAAAAACAAGCTGAAAAATGTCTCAAGGATGAACAGTCCCAAAATAGACACATCCAGAACAAGCAGTTCCATGAGAGAAATGTCAGCCTCAGAGTTGCAAAGTGCTTCAGAGGCATGAAACCAGGTACATGCAAGAAAAGTGATGACAAAGTTTTCCCAGACAGCAGACTGTCCATACCACAGCCCTGACAGAAGGATGAGCCAGAAATTCCAGCTAGTGAGCTCTAGCTGTCCTGACCTCCTCTTGCTCAGAAGAGCTGAGGCTCTCCCATCCCTGGAAGTGTCCAAAGCCAGGTTAGATGGGGCTTGGAGCAACCTGGGATAGTGGAAGGTGTCCATGGCTGGAACTGGATGAGATCCCAACCCAAACCATTCTGGAATTCCGTGACTCAATGATCTCAAAATGCAAGCCCTCACTCAAGTCCAACATCAGTCTATGTGATTTTTTTCTGTTCTTATAGGAAGTCAGCCAAGGAGACACTGTTTTCACATCTCCAGACAAATTTAGATCAGACTTTGGGTGGAGATAAGGCCCTAATTAATGATAATGGACAGAATTAGATTTCTCCAGTCCTCAAATTCAACCTTAATTGTGAATTAATGCCCTTACAGGCAGAAATGGTAGAAGGACAATTTTTCTAAACAGCTCCAATCCAGAACTACAAACATGCCCCTGGAAACGCTCCGGTTTAGAGATCCAGGTGGGAAATTTAGGGATTCGGGTGGGAATTTTAGGAATCCAAGTGAAAAACCCTCTCTCAATCCAAGATTTGGAGTCAGAGCTTTGGTTATCACCCACCTTTGGTTTCATCACCCATGTATTCTCTTCTGAGTTTCCTACAGCCCCTGTCACTGGGGAATGTGCATTGCTGTGTTCACAGGGATGTTGAGGCTTCATAATCTCATTCCAATGCCAGTTATAAAAGTCAATAGGCAAAACAAAACACAGCCCTTTCCTCCCTTCACATATGGGTGGGTGTAAAATTCCCACTAGCACTAGAAACAGCTCTGGGATGATGGGAATATTGTTAGATTCCCACCGACTTTACACTGTCTCATAAAGCACCAAAAGAACAAAGTTCACTTAGGTGTAGATTTTGGGGAAAGAGGACTTCAGGCACGGTATTTCCATCCCTGGCACTGCCTTAATGTTCAGCCTCATCCAACTCTCTGAATCCCACTGGATTTCTGTTTTTCCCCACATGCAAATCGAGGGAGTTAACACCAACCACACCAGTTGTATGGCCTGGAAAGGACTCAACAGCAGCCACGAGGGGAGGTGTTGTTACCTCGCTGAAGACATTGCCCATTAATAGATTGCATGAGCACTGTGTTGAGAACTCTCTTTTGTGTCACACAATTACGAAATTCCTTAATGTGCCATTAATATATATGTTAATTTGGAAGCAATGCATGTGTCCTGTTCTTGCGCAAGCAGCAATGTTTCCATGGGAATTCCTCCAATAACAGGCATAGATGTGGCACATGGCTTTTCCAACAAAAATAGCTTTTTTCAGCTCAATTTTTTTAAAGTTCTCCTCACCCAAGAAAGACATTCTGCCCAAGAGCAGCCGTGGCTGCCAATTTTAATATGATGCTGATCCAAATAATTCTGCAGGGAATATTTTATGTATCTCCCAAATCTCACCACTACCAGACTCTGATTTGGCACTGCTGGGATGAAACTTATCTTAGATTTGGCATTTCCACAAGTTAAGAGACAAAATCTTTACACTGACAGTGTTTTCATTAAGCCCTGAAGTCGGGGCTGTATCCCACCTGGAATGTTATTAAGCTGTCCAGAGAATTTAGGCAATTATTGGCATTTACTGCTCTATGATGAAAACACCCAACACTGCTGACCCATCACATGAGTTAGTTCACTCTGTCCAGCAATGGTGTGATAGTTCTGAGGGAGCTTTTAAATTCTGAGAGCCAAATGAGCCTGTAATTCATGTTTAGTGAACCACATATGAAAATCTGTTTCAATTAAAAAACCTTTTTTTAACATCCTACTCATCTTTTCCTCTCTGTTGAAGTATTGATGCCATGCCCACAGCTGTCCCTGTTTCCAACACAGGAGATCTGCTGGGAAGGAGATCCAAGGACTTTCAGTTTATGTAGAGCCTTTGAAATATTTGCTTGGACACTGCAACCCATTTCACTGCCTTGAAATAGATTTTCTCCAGTTAATTAAAAAGTGTTTTTAGGAGTCTTTTTCCTCCTTTCTTTAAGCCATTCTACAGAATTTAAAACCTTGTCATTTGATGGATGCAATGTTGAATCCATATGGCTATAAATATATAGATGGTTAATAAAAAGATGAGTTTTGTGTCTACTCTGTGAATTCCAACCACCACAAACACTCCACCACCACCTCCTTTACATGTACAAAATGACAAAGTGGAGGGAAAAGTACAATTGAAACTGCAGCAAAATCAGAAACATATAATCTGATACAAGAATTGGCTCAAATACCTAAAGACTTCAAATTATTTTAGTCCTTTATTAAAAATAAATTAAGAAAACAAAGTTTAAGGCATTTGAATAGCTTTCCCCTTCCAAATGCATAAAGTTTCAGAATAACAACACTTTCTTACTTCTTTCCAATTCAGAGGGAACAAAGTAAGAATCTTGAAAGGTAAAGAAAAATCCTGCGTGAAAAAATAATTTTGCAAGTTGTCTTCTCACACATTAAAAAGAGGCAAGGAAAAGGCACCATTTAAATTATTTTCTCCTCTCTGTGGATGATTGTTGAGAATGAAACACACTCCCACCAAGATGTTAACATCTCATTTCCAGTGCTGCTGGGGTGAGGAGCCTGAATAAAAATAATTGGCTTCTCCAATGAGACACATCATCCATCGTCAGCATGTAAAACACAGTCATTAATCACAGCACAACCTGCTTATTATGGGCATTCAAGCACTGGCAATACAAATGCTTATAGAACAGGGGTACCTTTCATAATTCCCTGCCCTTGTCTCTCAATAGTTTAGAGGATTAACCCTTTTACAGTGAGGGATGGGCAAACTGGTTTTGCCTAATTCCAAACCAACCTGACATCATGGGTTCAAAAGTTCGACTTGAACTTGAACGTTCTCAGGTGCAGTTTGTGCTGAGGGGAGAAAGAGCTCAAGGGGAGATAAGGGAAGGAAGACAGTGAAAGAGCAAATTGAAGAGCCCTACAAGGCATAGACAGAGTGTAAAAATCCAGTAAGAGCCAAAGGATGGATAAAAATTGGTGATGAAAGGGTTGAAACTCTTGCAAAGCAATAAATATGATTTTGTCTTAACACCTATCTTAAAGTGATTATGGGGAAGCATCTTCTCTCCTACAGACTTCTCTCTGCCAGGAATAAACAACAGGATTTTATTTGTACTTAATTAATCCTCATGAAGAGCACAGTTACACATACACAGTTAAACATACACAGTCACCACTGACCGTATGACTTTGGGCTCTCTTGCGTTTCTTAGCAGAGGATTTTAAAATACTTGGCACAAGTGTGTAATGAACCACCATTTTTCTTTAAAAAAATGGGAAGAATGAGGAATTCAGCTGGCCCTGTGTCATATATGAAGTCAAGGACAAAGCTGAGTAGGGACGGCTCAAGGACCAGGCGCTGCCTGCAAAGCTCTCAGCTCTTCCCCGGGCTCCGCAAAACCACAACTCCACAGTTATCCCTGCTCCCAACATGGCATGTCCCAGGCTGCCAGATAAATGAATGCTCAGCAGAAAACAGTAATTTCTTTGCAGTCTGATGCAATTCCTTTTCTTTTTCTACACACCCAAAACTTCTATTGACTTCAAGGAGAAAATAAGTGGGGACTCGAGGAAAATCAAGAGGTACTGAGAAAAGCACTGTTTGGACATCATATGCAGCAGGCAAAAATTAACTGATATTTACTGATAGTTGTAACAAGCGAGACACCTGAATGAAGAAAATTCTTGTGGAGAAAAACTAGATGAGGTGTGTATTTGAATTTTCCCCAGAGGTATAAATTGGCCCCAGGTTAACCAGTCAGTAATTTGTCAAACACTTAAATTTGTCATCAACTGGACAAATATTTCCAATGTTGGTATCAACTACTGGAGGCAAATGACCCATGATTGGCTTTGGGGAAAACAAACATTTTGAGAAGACAAATTAATAGTCCACCACATTTTAAATCACACTAAAGCTACACACCAGGTACTGGAAATGAACACTTAATTTTCTTCTGGGTGTTTTTTTTAGTTATTTAACAAAGCAGCAATGGGTGGTGGCAGCAATTCCATTGTAATTTACTCCGTACGTAAGAAATACTGACTGAATACTTCATAGGCATGACTGGTTCAGAGTAAAGTGGGATATGTCCCAGCAAATCATCAAGGAGTTAAAATAAAAAATATCCTGAGTTAAAAGTGACTTACAAGGACCATCGAGTTCAACTCCTGGCCCTGCATGGGGCAATCCCCAGAACCACACCTGAGGTACTCAGAAATTCAGCATTGGCTCTACTTCTTACAAGCAGAAGAAATATCAGGAGTTTTCCCAAGGTATTTCCTCTAAAAGAAAAGTTTTCTTCAACCGAAGTTACCATCGAAACACTGTGATGAATGAAAGGCTTCTCAGTATCCTTCACTGCCAAAAGGATTTTCTATCCTGTAATTTACTACAGGAAAGCACCAATCTTATGCGGTGGGCGGAAGCTCAGAGATAAAAACCACCTGCAGGTGAGAGCTTTATTGCTGGGTTTGCTTTTTCAAAGGCACCTCCAAAGCTGAGCTCAGTGGTGAGTTAATGAGTCAAACCCCTCATGCCAAAGACTGTGTTGAGCAGTGGGGAGGGAACAGCAACGCTCAGGTTTTAAAAAGCTGTCAATTGATTTTAATGTGTTTTTGCAAGTATCATGACTAATTGTGCTAATATTGAAAAGAGAGAAATAAGCCTTGGATCACAGAAATCATCTTTTTCAAACATATTAAAGCCACAGAGTCACCAGTTGTTATTAAAGCAGCTTGTTGCTCTCATGGCAGTGGTTTTGCTCAGTGACAGGGAAGAAAAGGGACAGCATTTTTCCTTGGTTGGGTATGTGCCACATATGTCCTGTACTCACGTTTATCACAGTTCTGTCCCTTTTTCCTGATTAAAGCTGCTGGATGGGTATAATGTTTCCCCTTTTCCAAAGGCCAAATTTCTATTTCATAGTTGCCAGCTCTGTAGAACGTGACAGTGGAAGCTATTAATTGATCCTGCTATTAATAGAAAACATGGAAAACAGAAAGGCCAAAACAATTACAGAAACCATAACAGCAGAAAAGAAAAGGAAATGATTTGCCAAACTGAGTTTTCCAGACAAAACCCAGTCCATGGAGCCAGGTACACAGCCGTAAAACACTCCAGCACTCCAGTGCCAGCTGGGCATGCAGTCAAATCCATCTTTTCCATTTCCACACATGTCCAGCATCTTCATCATCCACAAAGAACCTCTCACAGAGCCAAAGCAATGTCATGCCATTAAAATCAGGATCAGGCCCTATCTTTCATTTTAGCACAACAGCTACAAAGACGGAAACCAAGCCAGACCAATCCCAGACCTGCAAAAGTGCTTTCAGCACTTGGCATGGTCTGGGAGGTTGTCTGTCCAAAGAAAAATTTCATTCACCCAGGGATGGGAATGATCCCAGTGAACAGACATTCCCTGCTGTCTGCACAGCTCACCAAATCCCCAGGTTTTGATGGGGTGGCACTGGGGATGTGGAGCTCTCACCTCCCAAGACAGTCAGACAAATGCAAGCCAGGAAACCCTACATCTGGAACTCCGAGCTGCTCCCTGGCTCTGCTGGAAAATGGACAGGGAGGAAAAATTCTGAGGACAGAATGAAAAGAATCAATCCAGAATGTATTAAAAAAGCATAAATTGTCTTAAAGAAATCCTGTGAATCACAATTTAAAAGATAATAATGATTTAAAAGATAATCTGCCCAATTTTGTGAAAATACCACCATACTTGAATGTATTTATAAATCCACTTTTTTATCATGTAGATTATTTCTTTTTAAATAACATTTTGGATGCTGTACTTTGTTCAGCTGAAATGAATACCCATAACCATTCCAGTTTTGGGATTAGCTCATGTAAAAATTTCATTAATTTATGAGCTGACACTTACACAAGTAAGCTCTCTAAATCTTGACAATTAGATGAAACAGCAGTGGGATTTCTACAATCTCCTTTCAGTCATCTTTGCTGCCTCTTCTGATGCAATTGCTTCAGCAGCGAGTCTGTGATGGGCAAATTCATCTATAGTATCAATGGCCATGACATGTCTTCACAACAGACAGGTGCTCTGGGGATTAGACACCAGCCCAAGGAGTCTGAGTCGCAGCTGCAAGAAAAAGGCTTTCAATAGGGCTGCATAAATAAAACAAAATCAGTTGGGATTTCATAAATGCTTTTGTTCTAATGTAAGTTAAGTGCTGAACTACCTTATAGTAGTGTGCTTTAAAATGTTTACAGTTAAGGCATAATTGAATTTGACTCATTTTGGCCCTGACCCAGCTACGATTTAATTGACTTCAGTGGGAGTTGGACTGGGCTCTAAGTAATTTAAACTAAAATAATCCATCAATTGTTCCTCACCCACTTCATCAAACTCCTTCCCATAATTTATGATTGCTCTGTAATTTATTGCAACAAGGTGAAACCAACCCTTTTAACTTTTGGCACGGCTTCCTGACCCTCAGTGGAGAATTTCACCATATGCAGCCACCTAAACCAGACCTGCTCGAGGAAAACCAAGAACACAACACAGCTGAGAACCAAAACGCCTGGTTCCATCCAAAGAAACCTCCAAGTATCAGCTCCTCCACTGCTTAGTCACCACAGGAACAAAATTAACTGTTAGCAAAGCTGTCAAGAGGAGGCTTGGAATAAAACAGGCAGAAGGGTGAAATGAAATGTGTTCACAAACACTCGCAAATTGTTTTTGTCAAAAAAAAAAAAATCCCCCATTTGCTTCAGACTTCTCACCATTTTATTGTATCAAAGATTACATTACTGGTTTCTGTTTCAGGGGGACTTCTCCTATTTTTCCGTATTTTACAGGAATAAACACCATCCAGAGCACTAGGCCCTCCATAAAGCGTATCATTCCGTGTGACATGCAAGGAGACGTTTTCCATAATGAAGTACCACCACTGCTAATTTTACTTCAAAGATGACAGGTTAATCTGTCATAGAATATCCTGTTTAAGTAACCACGAACATATTATGCCTATTTCTCTGTCTTATAAAAGAAAATGAGATGTTTTTATTAAAGCTTCGACCCTTCTGTGCTTACACAACAGAGCTCTGGTTTTTAATGGATCAACGTAGGCAGCTCGATGCTGGATGTGGCAATAGGCACCTGCACACTCAAAGCTACAGGAACTTGTTGCTTCAACATTAGTTCTCAAGATGTCTATTAAAATTTAAATCAAATGAAATTCAACCCTGTAAGGTGAAATCCCAGTTTAAAAAAATATTTGCGCTGGTATGAAAAGTAGCCATTAACTGCTCTATGATGTGCAAAATAATCATTAAAAGAAATATCCAAAGACAAATGGTGGCCAAGTGTTTAAAGATGACTTAGTGACTCCACGGAAAACTGTCTTATTCTGATGAAAATCCACAAAATGAGTAGTAAGTTTATCCAAAATACAGGGCAAATATAAATACTTCCAATTCAATCCCTTCTCTGCATGAGCAGTCCTCTTGGAGAAACAATGAACTACACAAATAAAAACCATTCGTATATCAAATAATTTGCAAGATAAGACCTGAACATACACATTCAAAAACATTTTAAGGTCACTGAAAGGTTGATGCTTGGAGAAAAAGACCATCTATTTGCAAATTTTCTGTCATGACATTTCCAAAAGGAATTGCAATTTTGTTGTATAGGAAGTTCTGGAAAACTGTTGTTTTCTTTCACTTGGAAAAAAACCAAAACCAAAACAAAACCCAAAAAACCCACAAAAAAACAACTAACCAACCAGCCACCAACCCCCCCCC
>VZTX01006387.1:0-40475 GCA_013400915.1 Pardalotus punctatus | reverse complement strand
TGTGCCCCGAGCCTGTGCCCCGAGCCCGTGCCCGCTCTGTCCCCGCCGGTTCCGCCGCGCTGCGCGGTGCCGGCTCCCCGCTATATAAAGCCACCGATAAGCATCTCTCCCATCGCTCCGCGGCCTTTTTTAGGAGGCTCGGGCTGTCAATCAGGGAGCCCGCTGCTCCCCGCCAGCACCATTGTTACCGTGCGCCGGGCTGGGAGGATCCGCCGCTCCTCTCCCCTCCCTGCTCGCTATTTTAAGATACTGGGGTGTGTGGCTGGCTTTTTTTTTTCTTTTTTTTTTTTTTTTTTCCTTGGTGAAAGGTTCCAGATTGGGGGTGCTTTCTTTTTGCTTTCTTTTTTCTTTTTTCTTTTTTATCTTTTCTTCTCCCCCTTCTCCTCTCCTCTGGATTGTAATTACCTGAAAAAATTAAAATGCGGGCTGCCAGAAGAGAGTGCCGCATCCGCGGCCCCGACAGCTTTCCCTGACCGGCATCAGACCTATTCCCGAGCCGCGAAGTGCTGGAGAGTGGCAGAGGGGAAAAAATCCTATTTATAGGTGCCTTGCAGGAACACTTTGTAGAAGATATTTTTCCCTGGAGCTGTGTTACTCAGACCCCAGGTCTGAGATGATTTTCTGGTGGATCCCTGCCTAGTTCACCTGGATTTTTGAAAAGCTGAGCTTTCAGCCCCTTCTGCTGACAGCTGCTGAGGCTGATCCACTGGAAGAAGGTTACCTACCAGGCTGAGGTCTGAGTTTTGTTTCTCATCTCCGTGGCTTCGGACAGGAATCACCAGGACACTCTACTCAGGGAAAGGTGGATCAGGAGGAATCCTCAGGATTAACTGGTTGTTGCAGGTTTTCCAGCACCCACAGACGGCTCGCCAACTTTAAATGGGTAAAGAGAGGCACATTATGGAAATTTACCACCCCCCAAAAAATATTTTTTGTAGGTGTTACACAAGGATTTAAACATAATCTGCAAAAAGTTATCAGCCATCCTTCAGTTCTCATGCTTTGGCAATCCAAATGACAGCAAACTCTTATTTTAGTACGAGAAAATTCAATCTGTTTTTGCAAAAAGCAACAACCATCTCAAACTCATCAACGATTTGAATAAGGTTTTTTTTTTTAACTGAATTTTTAAAAAGCCTTCAAAACACTGTATAAACTACCTTTAACCTCTTTTGTAAAAGCGCTATTTCTTTTTTCAATTCAAAATTTCATTTGAATTCAGCGATACAGTTGCTCATTTGTAGAGACTCAAAATCAAAATAAGACACTTGCAATGTCTACACACTGTCAAAACTGGAAGGCAGATGCAAGGATATATCAGACTTTCGATAGATCCATTGAACTTTTTTTTTAAAAACCTCATTAATTTTTTTTTAAAAACACGGCGCAGCAAATGATAGTAAAACACATGTAAAGCAGAGTGTTTTGCTCATTTTAAACCATTGGGAGGACATTCTCATTTAAAATAAATTGGTTGAAAATTGTTTTATTTCTTTTTATTTTGAGAAACTAAAGCAATCTTACAATGAGGAATTAAACTAGAATGATAACAACTAAGGAGTTCAAGGACTTCTCCCTGACGATACAACTCTTTTGAAATTACTTAAACTGCTGCTTTAATTCCTAAACAAACTACGGATATTTAAGGAGATGAACTGACTTTGTTACGAATGTAGCTTTATGAGTACTCACCTCTTCATTCAGACAAAAACCATTTCAGGAGCACATTTTCTTCTCCTTTTTCAGGCACCTTTTTTTTCGTTTGTTTAGGAAACAAAGTAATTACCAGCAACATTAACTTCAGCAATTACCGCTTGCTGATAATTATTGCAAAGAATATTTTGGAAGCAACAGCCTAAGCAAGCCACTGATTTAAGCCCCAAAGCAGCAGCAAACAGCATTTTGCTGCTCTGTTGCCCTGGGGTTCGGGCAGGAGCTGCAGCCCCCCTACCTCCGCTCCTGCTTTTCCTGCCTTTGCAAAACCTGACACGACACAGCAGAGGAATGTTTCCTAAAGAGTATTCCAAGAGCTTGACTAGCTCCAACCCAGAAACCAAGAAAGGAGGCAAACTGGGCTCACTGAACTCGCACACAAGTGACGGCGGGACTAGAGACTCTGCTTGTCTTCAAATATTTCTTTCTGCTTGTCTTTAAATATTTCTTTCTGCTTGTCTTTACATGTTTCTTTCTCACATCCGAAGGGCTGAAGATCCAGAGGTGTGCGGCTGGCACCTTTGTCCCTGCTCTAGAAATGTGATGCCCTCACCTGAGCCCAAGCAGATGAACTGGCAGGAGGGATTAACCCACACTGACACATCTTTAGACACTTTATTTCTTTTTATTATTTTTTTTTTAAGTAAGTGGTCAGAACAATACAGTGGTTTATGTCATATGAAACACACACTGGCTGTCAATCAAAAAGGGGGTGCTTTGGTCAGGAATAATCCGGGGTTTTGTTTCCAAAATTAACGAAGTGGCTGGAATAGCGAACATCTGCCAAGGGGACTCAAACCCCGAGCAGCTGTTGGAGCCCCAGGACTCTTCCCATGGAGGACAGCTTGCAGAGAAGTGCTTCTCCCTGAGGTTTCTCTTGTGGTTGAAAGCTGGGGCCAGACGGGAGGCTGGGAAGCGAAAGGCACGTTCAGGAAGGTTTGGAAGGCGGGAGAATTGGTGCAATCTGTGTGCACCAGGCCGGCACCTGAAAGCCAAAAATGGCAGCTGGGCAGCCAGGGACCAGGATTTCTGCTCTTTTCCAAGAAGAAATTAATCCAAGGGACATGATCCTGTGTTTCACTGACCAAAGCATTTTTGCAATCAGAGTTGAGGAGGAAAATAGTATTACTGCGAGCCTGTCAGTCAGTAACAGGCCATTTCTAAGGAAAAGCAGGGAGGTCAGCCTGGCATCAGAGAGCTGAAAATAGGTTGTCCAGGACGGCAGTTGTGTTCAGTCAGGAGCAATAGGGCAGCAAACACTCCGAACTGGGGTTTCTGGAGACAACTGCTTTTAATTTGGGGTCAATTTGTGCTACCGGGCCCTTTGTGTGCAGTGCCGGAGCCCCACAGGTGTGGTGCACCCCGGGAAAATGATCAAGCACCTTCGAGTTGACATGTTTAGTCCCAGCACAAACATTGTCGTGTGAGACAGTGATTAAGGCAAGAGGAATTAAGCTGCTGCTGTATTACTAAATTTGTTATTTAGGTAGTACCCAAGTACCTGGCTCTGCTCAGGGCAGAGTCAGCTGGTTGTGATCACCTGCTGCTGTATTTTTACATTGCTGAGCACACTGAGATTGTTTGCCTAAAGAGAATTCTGTCTGTTGGGTTTTCAGCTCAGCAGTTTCCACATTCGAACAAGAATTTAAAATGCAAACCCCTTTTTGACAGACTGGGCAGGACAAACTAAAGTGTCAAAGCCTGAAAGTGCATTGGCTCTCAGTCTGAATTCCTGTTTTCATATCAAAAGGGCAAAGATACCTTTCGCAAGCCCCTGACATTACCATGCTTAATCACTAGAAAAGTTCCTTTTCCAGTGAAATCCAGCCACCCCTGAAAATAGATATGTATGGACATAACCATTCTTTCTAAACACTGACACTCTGATCTCAAGTGTATGCCTTTTTCATGATACTGGTCTTGATACTTGATCCAGAATAGAAAAATCAAATGTGTGGCTAGAAAGAGGAAGGCACAATTTGGGCCAGTGCTTCGCTCCAAGGAATCCAGAGGCTTTGTCCTCTCAGTGTGAAAGGTGTCAGTGCATTAAAAACACCTTTAAGCAAAAGATCTCAGCATCTGCCTCACATAAATAAAGTGAGTTCCTAATATCTGCCCCATGCCAGAGAAAAGGGCATTGCCCAGAAGATTTTTTTGAAACCAGGGAGATGGTAAAGCATCCCACACGTGCACAGAAGGCAAACCAACCTGATGGGTGGCTAAGGGAGCCCCTTAGTCCTGTACATTCCCCTGACAGCAATGGTCATTGAGAGAAAGACACCTCTGAGCAGGGTCTCCTCCCCAGCTCCTGGAGAGCCTTGTAAAGGCAGAGGATGGAAGAGAAACTGAAGTGGTTGTTGACCCTGTACTGTACCTTGGCCGCCTTGCAGATGATAAGATGATACCTCTGGCAGCCGAGGAAATAGAAATTGCAGAGCAGCAACTGCACCAGCTCACACACCCCGTCTTCAGGGGGGCTCTTTGCTCCCAGTTGATCTTTACTTCAAATTTCACTCCAGGCCTAAGTGACTGTGGAATATGCCTGCTCCAAGTCCAGCAGTTTCATTGGAAATTTCTTTTAGCCTCCAAAGCTACAGAGCCTGTTTCAAATCCTCAATTACATTATTTCCCCTGTCTCCTTTAAATCTGTCTGCAGCCTCTTTGAGTGTCACCAGACTGCACTCTGAGCCCAGCTGATTCTCCTCCTACTCCCTATCCCCTCACTGTTGTGCTGCAGCATTTGTGTGGTTCCAAACCATTCCTGGCTCCACAAGCAGGTTTTGTCCCTTAATGGACAGCCCTGGGCTTAGAGCAGCAACACAACAAAGGTGTCCTTTATGTGCTCAGAATAAACCAAAGCTTGAGTTACTTTCTTCAATAAAATTATGCTGAAAGCTGAACTATGAATTGTGACACCTTTGTTTTATTTCCTGCTATGCCTCAAGCCCTAAACCTAATCTCTCTTGTCTAGAACCAACTTTGAATCATCTAAAAATAAAGTATAATGGTATTCATCATGTGAATGAAGCCATTGGCCAGTCCCCAAATCGGTTAAGATGCTCTGATTTAAAGTAATAGTACAGCTAATAACCGTTTTTATCAGTGCAGGCTCAGAACACACAAGCTGTGAAGTTCATGACACAGTTGCAAAATCCTTTAAAAAGGAGACCTAGATATGGCCTCACATCTACATATAGAGAAACTGAGGCAAAGTCTCCCTCTGTTAATGCTCTGGACAGAACTCAGACCACACTCACCACCACATTCTCTCCAGGCAGAGCGTAATCTAAATCCCAGAATTTCCCTGTGACCTCATTTCCCCCCCCCACAGCACACTGGGGGCTGTGAGACAGTGTGTTAATTTTTTTCGAGTTACCTCTTTGCAGGGCACAGAACACCTGAGCAGCTTCTCCTTCCCCAGGCTCTACTGCTACCAAAACTCAAGCAAACTCTGGCACTGGAGCTGGAGTATTTCCGTGAGCTCCCCGGGTGTTGCTGTGCCGCTACATAGGGCACCAAGGAACCAACCAGAAGGAATAAATCATTCTGAATCCCAAGACAGACCCACTGGCAGAATGGAAGGCATTTAGAGAGATATTTATGGGGTGGCTCTGATTTTCTGGGAGTTGCACAGACACCACGTACACCAGAGGCCATGCCAAGAAAGAGAGGCCATCTTTCAGCAAGTGGGATTTGTTCTTCCAGGCTGTAACAAAGAGGTTACTTCTGGACTTGTAAACTAGGGCTAAGAAGTTTGGGAGTGGCAACCAGGAATGCAAAGGAGCATTCTGTGCCACCTGAGGGTCCACTTTGGGCGAGACAGAAGCATCTGGTCCCCTACTACTCATCCCAAATATTCATGGGACAATAAACAGTGTTTTCCCCCTTTCTCCAGTGAATTCCACACTGCTGTGACAACCCACCCTTTAGTGGAAGGAAGAACCTAACCATCATCCTCCTCCTAACCCATTGCTGTCCTTGCCAGGATGCCAGTGAAAACAGAGACAACTATTTTAATATGGCCGAGGTAACAAAAATCTCATTTAACTCACTTTCCTAGAGGGATTGGAGCCAATGGTGAGGGGAAGTGCCTAATCTCATGAGAATGAGAGTGTTTGGAATTGGAAAATCTTTCAAAAAGCACCCCCAGTTTTTGGCAGGGAAGGCTTCCCAAATCTAACACTACTTCACTCTTTAATCCGTGTTCCAGCCTCATCTGGATGAGCATCCACATGTGAATGCTCACTGCTTCATCCAGCTTTGCCTAAGGCCAATTATTTTTTGCACAAGTCTTGCTAAATCTCTGCCAAGCTGGTAGTATGTAAAAAAAGGAAAAATCAAAATATTTGCAACTCCATCTATAAAACAGTCAGGATGTTCTGTGACTGATACTTTATTCATTATTCAGAGGATTGTCTCTGCTTTCTTTTTTTTTCCCTACAAGATGATTTACCTGAAAGCAGCAAAGAAAAGATCCCCAAGCCATAGATCAGAAGAATGTCTCCAGTCTCCATAGAGACACCAGGAAAACACCAGGATCATGTGAGTTGTACACAAGAAGCCTATTCATACTGGAATGGGTGGTGTTCCAGGACATTAAGTAATTTTGACAATCTGCCACTATCTCAGCCTGCAAGAAGCCCAAAGGGAGTTACTGATGCCATCAAGTTCTGATCTTTATTAATGGTTTCTAGACAGCCTTCATCATTCTGGGCTCTGCAGGACCTCAGTCCAAACCTGCAGATGGATCTTTGCACAGTCATCCAAGAGAAAGCAGGACCACCATTCCTAGAGAGCCCAGGGGCTGAGCATTCTACAGGAACTGCTCAGGCTTCCCCTCCCGACAGGCTGCAGAGCATCAGGAGCTGCCAGCCAGCAGCCCAGTTATCCCAGTACGCTGGAACAGCCTAGGACTTGCTCTTCGCTTACCAGGCACTGTGCTGCTGCAATTCACCGCTGTACATAAACTTGTACTGAATTAATACAAGGACAAACAAGGAGAGACAGGGGCTCAGGCTGTCAGTAAATAACAGAGCATACCAAAATTAACTGTAGCATTCCTGCATCCACAGGTAAGGCCAGGACTTTCACTGCCTAATGCTAAGGGAAGGACAGAGATGCAGAGCCTGATCATGCCTATAAATAGATTAATTCCTTCTAAACAAGGAAAGAGCAAAACCTCAGCTACAGTGAGAAGTCCTTTCCAGAGGTCCTGGTCAAATGTACCCTCCTGAGGAGCCTGTTCTCAGGCAGAGGACTGGCTGTGTGCATGGAAGCCAGCCAAAGCAAGGTTTGGGGCTTGAAACACGGTCTCTCTCCGATTAAAAGTGCCTAATTTGGCTCCCCGTGATGCTCTGTGTCATTCCTTGACCTTCCACAAAGTCACAGAATCCCTACCTGTGGAACAGCTCAGGAATCAATTTCATTGCCAGAGTTGGAGAACTGTGCCATTCCCAGAAGGATTTGTTGCCTGTGTTGCAGCAGTTGGGTATTTCCACATCAGCTGGGAGCCAGCACCCAGCTCCAGGGGTTTGGGAATGCTGCAGAGGACACTGTGCATGGACAGTGGGGCTGCCTGCAGAGCACTCAGCTTCTTCAGCCCCAGCTCACTCAGAAGTGCTCAGAACACTGAAACCCCCAGAGCAACCCTGGACTAAAAGGTTCGGCCCTGAGCAATGACCTGACTGCACCAGTGCCGCTCTAGAAGCAAATCTGTCACACTCTGATTTGCTTAACAGCACTGAGGCACCCAGAGATGTCTGCAATCCATCAGGTTGTGCCGCTGCTCAGCTCCAGGCTCTGCCTCACTTGCCTTCCCTCTGCAACACAGAGATTTTTGGGTAATCACAGCTCCACGCAGAGACAGGCCCTGCCCCAGCCTCGGGATCAGACAAAGCAGCCAGTGAGGAACAGGAGGAATCAGCTCTAATTCCATTGCCATTCCCTGTAATTAGGACGTTCAAATACATGTAGCTGTTAAGACCCTGGTGCCAACAGTTAAGCCCCAGAGCTTTCACTGTGTTATCAGTGCAAAGGGGAGTAGGACATCAAACAACCGCTACACGTGTCCAGTGTGTCCAATCCCTTCATTTAAGGAGCACCCCCAAGTCCCTTAACTCAGTCGTCCCATTTTTCTGCTGCTAGTCTCAGCTTTATGCTTGGCCCTGAGCTCTTTGTCTTCTCACCAAAACCTCTCTCCTTGTCTGCTCTCTCCAATGGCATTCTGAAAGGCTTTAATCCCTACTGCCAGGGATCTGGGAGCTCCTGGGAACCTCAGGGCTGTCTCAGCTGGTAACTGAGCAGTGTCTTTCACTCAGGGTTAACCCAGACTGCACAGATCCTCATCATGTCTGTTTGCAAGGCAGAATTGTTCTCATTTGCCATTACCCATTTCAGAGATTTCCCAGGGCAGATAAAATTCCAGTTTCTTGCTGGAGGAAGCAATTGCAGAGCATCTTTAACACAGGAAAGAAAGGTCTCTAGATTCAGCCTGAGAGCTTGTCCCTGCTCCCTGTCTGCCACCAATCTGCCATTAACGTTTCTTCATATTTCAGAGATGCTCCTACTTAGTACACTAATATTTTACATTTAAATTCTTCATGGCTTAACTCCATTTTATGCTCTCATTTTGAGGCAACACCTTCCTTCCCCAGTCAGCACTTCATGATTTGCTGTGAAAGTCTTCCTGCTATAAGGAGTAGAAGAAAAAAAGAGAAGTAAACAGAAGGAAAGCTCATCTTCCCCCTTTTATAAGATGCCCAAGTCCCTGCACTTCCACCTGCAAGCACTAACTAGAGGTCATTGTGCTAAGTGCCTTCTGCACTGTAAGAAGGGGACAGGATAGTCTAAGAGAGCTATAATGGTTATGGTTCCTGGTTATATTTTATTCATAGATCAATATTAATCTCAGCAATTGAAAACAAAGTGTTTTAACAGTTAAAATAGGCAAGGTTAATGTAAAATGAGCTTATGCAGGTTACAGTTGCACAATGTTGGCCTAGAAGAATGCCATGAAGAAAAAAAGGTATGAGGTCTTATAGTAAGGGCATATTATTATAGACCATTCTTTATTATATAGAGCTCTTTTTTCTCAAATCTAAATTTCCTGTGAATGTATTTTTTATCACTGAAAGAAGAATGTTCTAAGACTTAGTTTCTGAAGTCTTTCAAGCTCACATAAAATTTTATTTTCATCAGCTATGGATCCCTGTTGTAGGCAAGAAATCTCCTTATAAGATACAGGGGTTGGGGAGCACTTGGAGACTCTCTAGTCTTAATTCTTCTGTGTCCCGTTCTGTACTTTGTGTATTAAAGAAAATGATGGTTTACCACAGTTGTAGCCCGAAGTCTAGAAGAATATTAATATAGGAGCATTAAATTAGGTATGTACATTAACATGTGGAAGAAGAGTCAAGGCTTATGGAAAGTCTTCTATTAAGAGAGCAGAAAGAAATGATTCAGCTGCAGCTAGAGAATAAATCAAAATGCACAGTTTTTCATAGTAAACCATGTTTCTTTTTAACTTATTACTACTCCTTCATAGCCTGGTAGTGATTAATAGCAATAAAGTAATTGCAGTGAAATATTTCTGTAGACCTGAGTGCAAAAACCCCCTTTCTTCCAGAATATTGGGACTGTGAACAGGATACAGTTTAGCAGGTGATTTCTGTTCTATTGCCTGCAATGAGACTTTACTGATAGAGGATAAAGATCTGTCTTGTGATCCAGAAAAGGCAAAGCTTGAGAATAATTACCAGCTAATTAGGTCTCCATGGTTCAACTGTTTTCTTGGTTGAATAAGTTACTGGCTAACAATAAAGACCTACATCCTTGAGAAGAGCTGCTCCTTTCAATTAAGTGTGATTTTTAATTTATTTTTTTTATATCTATACTAAAGGCAGGACAATGACATCTTCATTCAGGCAAAGGATGGTGACTGAGGTTGTACTGGTAAGCCACAACTGATTGCTGGGAAGGCAAAGAGCAGGTTAAAGGGTTTTCTGTCCCTAATTGTTCTCAGCAGAACTGGTATGGCCACATTTCTCCAAGATGCTGCTGTGTGCAAGAGAACAAACAACTCTGCCATGTCTCAAAGGGCTCTCTGGGTCTGAGGCACCACTTCAGGCAGAGAGCCTTTGTTCCCCTCTTGCCCAGCTGTCAATTTGCACACACAGGTAACAGGAGATGTTCTGCCTGGCCCATGGGCTGGGATAAATGGGGCTCGTTCTGTTTGGTTCCACAGGGTTCGGCCCTGTGCTTGCCCCCTCCTGGGCAAAGCTGCACAGGGGCAGCTGCTGCTTTCTGTCCCCTCGGCAGGGATTTCTGAGGGTGACGTGCACCCGAGCAGGAGCAGAGTGGGTAAAGGTGAGTGTTCTGGGCTGGCAGTGGTTGTGAATGTTATCTCTTTGTGCCTTACAAACACTTTCAGCTCTAAAATGAGCATGCAAATAGAAGAGGATGACAAGCACAGACTCACAGAATGGTTTGGGTTGGAAGAGACCTTAAAGCTCATCTCGTTCCACCCCTGCCATTGGCATGGAACCTGCCAGTGTTATCAAAAATCAGACTGGTCAGGAGTCCTGGACTCTTCGTCACCTGTTCACATCACACTGCACATGTGGAGAACAGCTTGCAGGTCAGAGTGACAGCAATCC
Organism: Pardalotus punctatus; assembly: GCA_013400915.1. Lineage (NCBI taxonomy): Eukaryota > Metazoa > Chordata > Aves > Passeriformes > Pardalotidae > Pardalotus > Pardalotus punctatus. The sequence goes on along the minus strand of VZTX01006387.1, from coordinate 30,108 downwards.
ATCTTCCCTAACAGACTGCAGTGGGATCTCCAGAGCCTTGTGTCCCACTGGGTATGGAGTCACTGCATTAGTGGAGGAAGGACAGCAGAGCTTCATTTGTTTATCAATACAGTTATCAAGTTCCTGTTTTGGGAGCCTGCTCCCAGGGGGAAGGTGGGTGTTCACAGCCTGTCTGAGGCAGTAATAACCCTGTCATAAACTGCTGAGTTTGAGAAATCTGTTTGTCCAGCTCAGGGCCGTGTGTGCAGTAGAACAGACAGCAGCATAGGAACTCAGATGCTGGCTGGAGAGACAAAAAAACAAATGTGCCTTTGGTGTGCTTCAGATGTCATCCAAGCCATGTTCAAACACCCAGATGGGGCTGCCGTGTTCTCAGACCCAACTGACCCTGCCTTTGCAAGTGTTGGGTCCCAGACATGCAGGTTACTCATGTTAAAAGACGGGCAACACAACTCTTCCATAAAAGTCCACCAGACAGACACTTTAACCCCTGTAATCCCTTCCTGTGGTGTATATGACGCCACATAGATTTATTAATTAAACCCTGTTATCCGGTGGCCACTGTCAATTAAGTGTTTCCTTGTAACATGCATAACGAGGGCTCATTCATTAGCAAATGTTTCCATTACATTTAAGGCTGTGAGTCTCTCTGAGCACTTCTCTTCCCCAAAAAGAGGTACAGAATTGGCTGTGGTTTGAGTTTCTGGGTGAAGGGAGGGGAGAGAGAAGTGAAAAACAGGAGGGACAGATAATGGATCTGTTGCTAAACTGAACAATTAATAAATTATAATTGCTGTGCCCTGGGAAGGCACAGTGCTGTCTGCAAACAACTCTGTTTCAGGAGATGGATGCAATTCCTGCTGTGCCACTTGCCAGCACTGTGACTCCAGGAAAGTTGCAACACACCTTTTTTTGTTGCTGTTCTCTGCTTTGACAGCTCTCTGGAGAACTCTGTGTACAGCTGAAAAGGAACAACCTCACATGCAGCTGTCACTGAATAATATGACCCAATAATTCATTGCAAAATGTGTTGACACTCTGCTAAAAGTACCAGTTCCCTGAGTTTTGTTACTAGAAATTGTCACATCTCTGCCTGATAAACTCTGACTGCTGAGAAACCAAAGCACCAGAAGACTGAACAAAAAAAGCTTCTTTCAGGCAGTATCTATAATAATAAAATCTTCATGATTTTAAATGAGTACTAAAAGTCCCATCAGACCTGATGTGATGTTTAGATCATTGGATTTCGGTAAAACTGATCTAATAGAATAATTAATCCACTCGGAATGTCAGACAGAGTTCTTTCCAGCAGCTGCCTTGAGAGAAAGAGGGAAAGGACTAACTGAATCCAAGGCTTTCAAGTGCATTCCTGTCAGTTGTGCTGGAGCAGCTACTGGGAGATGGAGCTTAAGTTCCACCTTCTGGCAAAATTTGCAGTTGCAAGTCTCTTTTAAAAACAGGATTCAAATTAAAAATATAAATATTCAATTAATCCAAGGCTGGGTTAGGGCTTGTTCTGAATAAAGCTCAAAGCTAAGTATGTCACACAAATCACAAAATCTGCATGTCAAGGGAAAAAGTAATCAAAGCCTATTTGGAGATAATTACAAATAGTCAAAGAAATTGTACTCAGCCGGTAACTTGTTGGCTGACTTAGCCCTCAGAATGACATTATTAGTGCTGCCGTGCTATTAGGTCTTTGTACAGTGATCTCAAGGCTTTAAATTTATTACACCGGCAAAAGAAAGGAAAACCTCTTGTAGAGATTCATTAGCTGCCAGAGAGCCTGGAAAGAGCTGGGAGCGGAAATTTGGCCATCAATCTGAGAAGGTCCTGGGCGGTGGCCCTGTGCTGTTGGAGTGCTGCAGTCGCTTGTTGGATGGCAGCACTGGGCAGTGGGGTCAGCAGCAAATCCTGAGAGAATCCCACAGCAAAGATTCAAGTCAGATGTGCCCCCTCTCCCAGGTCCTTCGCAGCCGGACTGAGGGAGCTGTTACCGTGGAGCACATGGAAAAGGCGACCTTATCAAATCAAAATCACTGGGAAAAAGAGGCAATGCCATCTGGCTCCTCCGGGAGAGCTGGAGACCACACTGGCATTGGCAGGCAGGCTGTGCACTCAGCCTTCCCCATGCATTCCTGGGACATTTCTAATCATAACTGTGAATGGCATCCTGCAGGGCCTTTCTGGGATCGGGTTCCCCTCTACAAGTGCCCAATCCTGTGTTTGGAGGCAGCAGAGCTCCCACTAACATCCATTGAAACGCAGCCTGCCCCGCTGCCGTCAGAGCTGCTACTTCACAGAGGGCCCATTTAAAAAGCTTGTAATAGAACATAAGTTAGACTTTTAGAATATCATCGTATCTATTCAAAGCTGCAATTTTTTAGGATGCCAGCAAAAGGCAGGCAAAGATAAAATTATGTATTCCTAGTCCTGTCTTCTGAATTGTTCTAAAGTAACAGGTGTATATAATCAATTACGGAGAGGAAAATATAGCATTATTTTTAAGAAGCCCACTTTACTTTTCTGCCTTTTTAGTGTCAGCATGTTCACACAATTCAGCCTGGATTGAATTGATAATGAGTAACTCAGCACGTGGCCCTGTCTGCTCAGTTTATTATTGTGCATTCCTATCTGACTATCTAATCTAAAATGCTGTTAAAGGACCCATCATCAGAATATTTAAGTGCTGCCACAGGATCTAATTACTAATCTTCAGGAAGAAACACTAGCTTTGCTGCAGATTTGAAATTAAACCCCCTTAAATCTTTCTGAATATTGAAAAGCAAATGTGTATAAAACATAAAACTGCCTTTCCTTGTGCATGTCTGGGAGCACTGGATGCAGGATGCAACATAAAACTATTGTTCTATCAGAAACCAAGTTGTTTTACACTGCACGAGACCATGAGTCATTAAAACTGAGCTGTACCATGGCCAAGGAATGGTTTACATTGGCCTGTGTTCTTCATCAGTCTCTTTATTGGTTGGCTTTTCTTTGAGCTTGTTTCCACAGCATTTGAGTGCCCTGCAAGTACTTGTGGATTCATTCTCCCAGCATCTACAAATCAGGCAACATTATCCTTTTCTTTACATGTGGGGAATTGGAGGCAAAGATGAAGGATGAGATTTGTCTAGGGAAATAAGTGTGATTTTCACGGCAGCATTCCAAGTGTAACCAGATGTCTTGTGTCATAGTCCTTCCCTGCAGGATCTCTGCTCATCTAAATAGAGCATTTTCCCTTGTCTCATGACAAGCCAAGGACAGCTTCACCAGCTGGACCAAATAAAATCACATCCAAAGTCTGCATCCTTCTGCTCTCAAAGGAGCTATGAAAACACTTAAGGTGCAATAGGCTCGCAGTAACAGTGCTGGATACGGACCTACCATAGAAAATTGGGGAATAGAAGACTAGGGAACGAGCCTGGGATGAGTATTTTATGCTTGTTATAGAAACCATCTTGCCTAAATCTAGGTCACTCCTTCCTTCTGTTCCTAAGTCACTAGAAGCCTTATCCTCCATTCCTGCCCATCAGGAATATTAGGCCTATCCTGCATATCCATGTTTCTGGATAGTTTCATCACAGGAACGGCTTCACAAATCACATTCTTGTGTCCCAGAAAGAGGGGAAGACACTAATGGGCTTCACTCCAGTTCAGTCCACACAGGATTCCTCAGCTCTGTTTGATTTCCATCAGTCAAAGTATGATTTTACTAAAAGCACTGGAGAACATTGGGTGGGCACAGCTTGATTTAGGGTTTGGGTGGACAGGTGAGTTTGTAGCAGTACATTTGGGCTGAAAAGGAAACCATTAAACTCAATTCCATGATCTGAACCCCAGCCCAGCCTTCTCATCCCATTGTCCCAGCCACCCTCTTGCCAAGCAATGGCAGCACATTCACAGAGTCAAGGCACGTACCACAAAGTTACCCAATGGCTCAATGCAGATGTCCTTGGACTGCACTAGTTGGTGATTCTGGGGTGAAACAGCACCTTTAGAAAACCATCCACAGAGCCTTCATGTGATGGCACCTGAAACAGGGAATGCACACGTCTGCTGAGATGTGCCACTGCAACATCAAAGTTTTATATCTGATTTGAATGCGTTCAGCTCTAGCATCTAAGTGCTGATTTAATAAGATTGTTTGGCATTTTATTTGTAATGTGCCAACTTCCACTTATTATTTTGCTTTGTATTGCATTTAGTTGTTTTTTTAAAAGTGCTTTTACTAGGCTGGCACCCAGTTGGGATGAGCATCCTTTGTGCGGGATGTTGAATGCTTCTGCAATAAAAATGGTCCCTCTAATCAAGATTTTACACTCTAATGTTATTCCTTTTCTCTGAGGCACCCTCACGGATGATGAAGCCCCCCTGTCACCTCCTGGGCAGAAGTCAGAGGGAATACTGTTACCTGCCACACACCTTGGGAATGCTGCCTGCCTGCTTCATACTGGGTGGTTTGCATAGTGCAGGGAAGGGGCTGCAATGAGTACCACTAACACTTGTCTTCATATATTCTCCCATAATTTTATCATTCATTATATTTGTTACTCTAAAACCACTAAAATATAAACTAGTCTCAGCCTAGAAGTGTTCATGCTGGGAAGAGCAAAAGAAGAATTTTAATGGCACTGGGACCAAGTGCATAAACTGTCATTTAAAAAAGAAAATCAATCATGTAAAGCTTAGGAAATCACTTAAGCCCAGCACTAGGAGGGAGATGGGGAGGTGGTGTTGTCCTAAAGGTGGGGAAACAGAGATGTGCCAGCTGCCAGTACCAGAGTGGCCTTCAGCTCCTGAGTATGGGATTCCCAGAGCTGAGCCCCTCTGGCTTCCGAGTCCTTTCCCACTCAGAGCTTGTTCAAGATGCCAAGTCCACGATCTCCCTTTGAAGGCACTCTCCTGCTCCGTGAGCCTCACCCACTCTCCCACCTCTGCTCTCCTGCCATGCCAGGGTCTGACCTTAGCTCCGGAGTTCTCAGATATCCGGCAGGAGTGAAGGAGAACTAGGATGGAGCTGGATGCCGAGTGCCAAAAAGACAGGGAACAGCAGGGGGAGGTATCAGGCCAGGAAAACCAAGGATATGCAGAGAACCAGGAGGAATTCCTGCCTTGCGCTGCTAGACAAGGGAATCACTGAGGTCCCTTTGGGATGCATGGCTCCACTGTGGGACACGGTGGGCCCTAAAGGAAATTGTGAATAAGGTAAAGGTGTACAGGTGACAGGCAGAGAAAACCTTTTGTGCCCTGCTCAACTGCACAGCTGTGCACATCTGTGAGCTCTCGGAAGGACAGAGGTACTGGAGGGACAGGGAAATGCTTTGCCCTGTGGGTGTATTTCTAAGTGCTGTTGACCTCTCATGCCTAAGGGAGAAAGGCAGGGATGCCACGTTGTTGGAGGTTGAGAGTTGTGGAATTTTTTCCCCTTCCCTGTCGCTAGGTCACTAATGACTGGATACTTAATGACCATTAACTTCTTTTGTAAGAGACAAAAGGGCTAGCTGGGCGTGGGGAGGGGAGAGCAGAGGTGGTCATCAGAGAGGACACTAGGACCACAGGAGGCAGCAGTGGGAACTTCGAGCTCCCTCAGCTACCATCGGCAGAAAGTTCCTTCGGCTCTGCGCTGCTTTGCTTCTCGTTGGTGAGTGAGCTTTCGTCTGGGAAGGGGACGTTTTCCTGGAGGGCACATCCTCCTGGCTGTGCCGGCAGTTTCTGCCCANCGCGCCACAGCGCCCCCTGCAGCTGCGCGGGAGTCATCGCACCCGCCCTGCCCGGCCGGGAGCCCGACAGCGCCCCTGCTGGCTGGGACTGGAACTGCACCCAACGGGAAAAGCATTTGACAGCTCAGAGACTTCTGTCACCGCATCTTCTGGTTTTTGTTTGTTTGTTACTGCTACTGTTGTTATTGATTGTTTGCCTTGCCATAGATACTAGTAAAGAACTGTTATTCCTTTCCCCATATCTTTGCCTGAAAGCCCTTGATTTCAAAGTTATAATAATTCGGAGGGAAGGGGGTTCACATTGGCGGGTTTTAAGGGAGGTTTACACCTTCCTTAGCAGACACCTGTCTTCAAACTGGGACACACATGCATCCTGGGAAGAGGCGTGGGTGCTCTCAACAACCAGAGGTTCCAAAGAACACATCTGGAATCACTTTCAGCAGCATCTGGAAGCTGTCATGAGCCACAATGAGCCACAGTTGTCTAATTATTCAGGGTCCATATCCTCTGCCACTGTGAGGTTGTCAATGCCCATTCAGCCTCCTCAGTACAGAACCCACCACACCAGCCCTGGGTCCTCCTTGTCACACAAACACTTGTGATGGCACAGGAGCATCAGCTTCACCTTCAGCCCTGCCTGATGGTGTCCAGCACAAGGAAACAACCATGGTTCACTGTTACAGCAAGAGGAATAAAATGAAAAGGAAAAACTCTTACATACTGAAAGAGCTTAGAATAACACTCCAACAGAATCATAGAATATGAGCTGGAAAGAACCCACAAGGATAATCAAATCCAACTCTTAGCCCTGCACAGGACATCCCTAAGAAACAGAGAATTAATCTGTGAGAGGAGAGAAAGGTTCAGTCATCATTTATCTCACCACCAGGCACAAATGAAGATTTCATTCCCAGCATCAATCCATTCTTTCATGAAAAATCCATCAAGAAATCCATTTCCAGCAGCTGTATGGCTAATATCCTCTTGTGAGATATGCTGGAAGAAGAAAGGAGGTTGAAAGTATCCAGGACAGACTTCTATTTCATCATTATACTCTCAGTATCTCATGCTCTCTTACCAACACGGAACAGATGGATTTTTCATGGAAGATGTTCCTTTTTGTTTCCCTATCTCTTTACTAACACCTTCGCTGCTGGTAGTGAAGGAGTTAAGCAGATTGTACTGTGCATTTTACTCACAGCACAGAGGGAGAGGGCTAAGGAGTCTTGCTGATTATCCCAGTGCTGAACTTTAAAAGCTTTTAAAGCTGAACTTCCTCTGGAATCCTTTGTATCTTCCCTTTCCTCCTCCAGCAATGCCTCTGGGGTCAGTGTCTTGACCCAGGGGGGATTGGATTAGAGCAGGAGGGAGGCTGATGCCTACCCTCAGTTGACTGTTTCAGAGTGGGATGGTGCTCCCTGGGCTAACAGGAAACAGAGAAACATGAGAAAAAATGGAATAAAAATAATAGAAACCAAACAAGAATGTTGAGAAGTTCTGGGGGAAAGAGGAAACATGAAAGTACGTGGGATACAACAGGACAGAGTGCACTCACACAGCAGTGTCTCTGGGGGCGTGAACGAGATGTATGGGAAATGCAAAGGAATGACAGAGAAATCACTAAACCAGGACCAAATTCCAAAGGATACTTCTAAGAGGTTCAGCTCATGCTGCAAGAAACAGCCAGATGGCTGTGTATCCCAGAGAGACGCTGCTGGGAAAGGAAATGGAGAGGGAAAGGTGGACAGGGTCACCTACACGATTCTTCCATTCCCAGTGAAAAAGGAAATGTAGATTAAGAAGGGTCTTCATGGCCCCAGCACTGGCTGAACCAGCACAGGAGGCAGAAGAAGCCAAAGAATGTCTTTAAACCTCCTGTGTTCACATATTTTTCTTGCCCTCTTCCTTCTCATTCTCCCCAAACATTGCAGCTCCCTCTTCCCCGCACACCAGCCATTCCTCCATTCCTGACAGTCCCTCTGCAACTTTCCAGAGGTCCAGAGCAAGGGCTGGTTTCTGGCACCCTGAGCTGTGTGTCAGGGGCTCATGTCCTCCCTTCTTGTGGAGCTCTTGAGCAGAGTCTGTCTCAGGTCACCCAGGGGAAGCAGTGCGACAAGGCTTTATTCTCACAAAAAGTGTTCTCTGCCATCCCAAAAGATCCCCAGGATCTCCCAGACTCATCTTCCCCATTAAAACAGGAAAAAACTGCTACTCTACTAATACAGAAATGCAGGCTGGAGTTCCCACATCAGGACAGTTATGGAAAATAATGTGAATTTCAGATTGCATCAATTAGCTCAAAAGCAGGACGTCTTCTTGTAGTTGTCTCAGAACTCAGTGTGTGATCTTGTGTAAGTCATCCACCCTGCCTGTGTCTCAGTTTCCTCAGCTCTGAAACAGGGAAGGATGCTGGCCTTGTTTTGTACAGTATCCCAAGATTTTCTGTTGAAAACAGGAAAACAGTTTAAAGAAGCATTATTGGATTAATCAAGTGGTATTAGTGTCTAAAAGATTTTGAAAGCTTTGGTCCTTCAAGCAGTTGTGAAGGTAAGAAACAGTGAATTTCAAAGAAGGGGTTTGTTGTTTTGGGTTTACTGGGCTCTTTTTCAGGTTTGAGCTCTAGTGTTCCACAGTGAATATGGATTATTTTATCCTATTCAGCTAGGATTCATCAAAGACAAGCTCACACTGAAGGCAGAGATGAGAGAGTGTTCTTGATGCATCATTTAGTGGTTCACTGACAGCCCTGACCCACAGGGTGAAGGGCAGCAGTAGGAAAGGCAAAAGCTTGTGCTTCAGTCAACTGGCAAAAGAAAAGCAAATAAAACAGAAAAACCCCACAATATTGTTCTGTTCTGCTTTGATAAAACTCCTTTTCATTGAATAGTACTGTATTGCCTGTACTCAATTGTACCTGTACAATTGTCCAACTGAGTCTTCAATTAAAATTAAATTACCCTGGGAAATGAGGGAGTTGAGTTACACAGTAAGAGCATTTCTAAGAGGCAGAAAAATTTGGACATTAAATCAATGTTAACCAGGTTCTTTTACTTTTCTCTGTAGCTGGAAAGAGTCCCACATGGAATAAATCCAGAAAGCTGAGTGTCCCACGTACAAGTACAGATTCCAAGCACTCCTGGGAAGCCAGTTCAGGGTGTGCATTCTTATATCTCCTCTCTGCTCCACCACTGAGCTGCCAAACTGCCCCAAGTCCAGGCCAAGGGGACTGGAGCAGCTTGTGGAACGGAAAATAGGAGGAGCAGTATGGTATTATCACTGGGAATGCCAGTGGGATTCCTGGAGAAAACAGTAACAGAAGCCATCACTCAAGACCTATTCCCATTCCAATTGTAAAGAGCTGACAGTTTGTTCTGCCCAGGACAACAAAACTGTGAGAGATTGACCTGTGAGCAAAGGCTCTCCAGTGGAGTGAGACACAAAAACCAGGTTGCAGGTTGCAATCCCTCCAGCACTCTGGAAGGTTAATACACCAGGCTGATTTATCCAAGCTTTTAAAAAAGTAATATATTCAGGAAAGGGAAAACGAGACTGGTTTTGCTTTTTTTCCTCTTTCTTCTGGATGCCACCTACTTCCGGTTGAATAAGGAGTTATTTCTTCTAAGCTTTTAATTTTAGCATCACTTCTTAAAATATTTTGCCTTTTACATGTCTGCCTTCAGAAGGAGATTAAAGTCTGCTGTGAGGAAGATGTTGGTAGTACTTCTGTCCCTGGGTGCCTGACTGACAGGGGGCAGCACTTTGAGAAGTCAGCATTTTAGAGCTGCTTGCTTTCATCTGCCTTTCCATCTGTTTTAGAGCCTGCTGACTAAGCAGAGGAATAAAGAGACTGGGGTGAGGGGCTGGCTCAAGCAGGAGAGAGACAACAGACTGCCACAACACCTTGCTAAAGGATCCCTTTTACACTGTTAATAATGCTGCAGATGCTTTTTCCATCCCTTCCACCCCATGAGCAAGAGTTGAATATTAAAAGAATAGTTTCATGGACAGTAAACCAGATCCTGCAGATTTTATAGATCATCTTTAGTAAGTCACTGTGTGGTAACTCATCTGTAGAAAAACAATTTGCTTTTCCACCCTGCCTTTTGAGGCTGTGTTTCTTTGGTGCCTCATGTGACCCACCCAGCATCTTGCCATGGGGATTCCTGTGCCTCTGAACACCCCCACAGTGGGAAAATCAATGGCTGAATTCTGAGACACAAGCTCTGTCCATGCCTCATTTTCCCTCAGATAACTCCTGGCACCTCTAGGAGCAGGAGGCCTGTTTCACTGAGTAGCTCAGATTCAAAGCCCTGGAGTGATAGAAATTGAAACACACTGTCCAGAAAAATTTAATAAAATAGTCTTTCAGCCACAAAGATGGGCACCAAGCCATTATCCTTTGTCTCTGCCTAGCAGCATTCCTTGGCTGACAGGCAATCAGAGTCCAGGAGAGCCAGAACACAGGAAAGAGAACAATTCTCCAGAGTCAAAACAATTGCAGCATAGAAAGCATTTGCATTTCTGGGCTGCTGCAGTATCTGAGACAAATGCACATCTCTACCTGCCACAGCATTTGCAATACTCATACTACAGAACAGCCCAAGGTGAGCAGGCTTTTCAATGGAATTTGCCCTAACTTCCTCCCCACTCCTGCTTTTGAAGCCAGAAATCCCTACCTGCCCCATCAGAATATACAGAGATTTAGCTGGATCTTTAGTGGAATTTTCCTTGACTCACTTAATGACGTGTGGGGTGTTTTTATTACCATCATCTGCACTCAGATCCCAGTCACAGCCAAACAGTACCAGTTGCCATACAGAAAAAAGCAACAGGCTTCCTCCCAGGAAGTCTCTCTGATCAGACTTGCTGAATCCTCCTTGTGTCCTGTACACATACACACATCTAGTTCCTACACATGGAAAGGAATTTGCACTCACAGGCATCTTCACTCTCTGGAAATAAAGCCAGTTCATACAAATAAATAATAAAATAGTAAAATAAAAACAAAATAATAAAGCAAATTTGTTCAAAATTAAGCTCCCCAAAACTGTCAAGCTGGAAAACAGACTATATTTGCTCATTGAGAACAGGAAAAGGTCTAGGTCCATTAAAACTGGTGGAAACTTCATAGAAGATAGTGCCAGTTAACTGGCAGGAACCTTTTAGACAGTCTTGCATGCTTCTTTAAAATTGTCTCACTAGGATGACACAATTCAGGCCTAAACTGGACGCTGCACAGCACAGTGATGAAAAAAACCGAAAAACCCAACCAAAAAACCCAAACCAATCCCCCAAAGCTGTGTTTTCATCTAGGGCTCTCAGATACGTGTGACGTTTTTGTTGTTGCTGTTGTTTTTCCTACCAGGAGATTTTATCCAAGCAGAACTGAAGACCCCATACCCTTTCCTGGGTTTCTGGGTATGCTGTAGCAGCTCTGAGCAGACAGTCCTGCATCCAGGACTCCTGAACTTATTCATTGGGTATGTAAAGCTCATCCCTACAGCACCTGCAGAGCAAGACTAAGGCTTGCAGGAACTTAAAAGGCATTAAGCATGCAGCTCACAGCCATCCATGCACAGTGACTCCCGGTACTCAGGATGTGCTGTGCAGAATACCTGAGCACAAAAATGGCAGTTCTGCACCTCCCTGGTGAGACAAACCCTGTCCTCGTGCCAGGGACTCGGGGAAAGGTTGTAAATGCACAAAGCAAGCACCCAAGCTGTGCAGCAGCTGGAGACACTCTGTTGGAGGGCTCCAGCTCTATCTTGAGGTTGGTTTAGACAGTTCAGGAATTTAGAAACATGCTGCAGGGGTCCATCCCACCCTTTGGCAACTCCTGTGGTTCTCTCCCACCTAGATCCACGTTTGAGCAGCCCCTCCAGTGCAATTCAGCAGGAGCTGTGGGCACGCAGCCCCCACAGATCACACCCTTGCCAGCCCCCCTGCCCGGATTCCCCAGCTCAGGAGATGTTTCAAGGCCCCTGTATTCACACCTTGCCCAATCCTCCCCTCTGTGATGGGGAGGATCCCTGAAGAGCTGCTGCTTATCCATGTCAGTGGTGATTTCCTAGAGACAGACTTTAATTTTAATGATGTCAGTCTTTTTTGCTTGGCACAGGATTCACATAGCTCGTTTTGTGCTTTCCTCCTTCCTCTCTGAGGCACTGCGGAACTTTCACACAAATGCCCCCCTCAGCAGGCTCATCTCTGGGATGGAGACAAGTACTGAACTTCCAGGTACAGAAACAAGCCTTAAAAGACACTTCGTGCTCCTTCTTGTGAAGCAACATAAGGACAAAATCTGTCTCTTCCTTCTCTCTCATCAGTAAATAAATTTATTCCTCAATATAAGAAAGAGTAAGTGTGGCAAGAGGGAGCAAAGAGAAGAGAGATCTCTCTGAAATGAGTAAAGAAATGCCAGTAATTGAACAGCTCATATTTTGACAGATTGAGTTATTAAATTTTGAGAACCAATGAAATATCTCTCTAGACATAGCGCTGCAGCCTGAGTGCCAGGATAAATACCAGAGCTTAGGCAGCCTGATTTTCCACACAGATACACTGTCCATGGGCTCAGGCAAGCCTACAGCTGCTGCTGGTGGAGAAAATCTTTAGGAAAAAGCCTCAAAAGGAGAAGGTGGCTCTGAAGGCAATGGATGCCATCCAATTACCTTGGCTAAATCATTAAATTAGAGCTTGTCCCTCAATATTCCTGCAAACTCTTCCATTTGCTACTGATTTTACTGAAAGCTCAGGAACCTCCTCCCACACCATCCCCTCCTCCAGTTTCTGCAACCTGCTGCATTTCCAGTTCTTTTCTGTTCCAACAGGAACTGATGGGAACCACTCCCACAAGCCAAATTTGGCACAGTGCATCACTACCAAGTATATACTTGGCTTTTCACTTGCAACCTGAAATGCACCATGGATCAGACTAGACTGCAAATTTAATATTTCACAATGAAACTAAATTATTTTTACCCTCCAAATAGCTGGGAGCATTGCTGTTAATAACTAATAATCGTCCCTTGCACATATGTAGCATCTCTCATTCAAAAGTCTCAAAGCACTTAATAAGCAACAATTAATTAACCCTGTAACATCTTACTGCTGTAATTAAATCATCTATATAAGGAATAATTGCACCACTGGTGATTCCAGTTCCAGTAATTTCATCAAAATGCAGCAGATACGTCACAGCTGCTGTAGTGCAATATAGCAAATGGTGGCAGCCTGAGAAAGAGCCTAAAAAGTTCTGTATTAGGCCCTGGAGAGGGATTAAGGAAAGGAGAATGTATATAGGTAACTCATAATATTACAGGGCAATGTGGTTTAATACTTCTCTTTTATAGATCCATTAATCACCAGTATAATTCTGTTCATCACATTCACATTAGGTTAAAAGTGCCCTGTAGAATCCCCACAGGAGCCTTGATCCCCCATTCCCATAGAAACAGTCAAATCAAGGCTTCCAGCATCTGAGACAACGTTTATGGATCAGTTAGACTAGATTGCCTGAAGAAGGCAAATGAGTTTGTGTGTCCAGCTGATGTTTAAAATACTTCTGAGACTTTCAGGCTAAAAAAAGAGCGGTAAGTGCTACTATCTCAGACTCCAAGCTATTATATTTGCATTCAGGGAACAACAGCCATTGTCTCACAGCCCCTTAATGTCTAAATGTTTATGGGATACTCTCGAAAGGCCAGTTTGGGAATAATTTGTGTTTCATTATCAGTTTGGATGATGCTGTCTCCAAGCTCTTCTTTTTCTAGTGCTACATTAGCTTCTTTCCTATTCTTTTGTACCTCCTTTTTAGTAATAGGTGTCCTATCTTCACATCCAATTATGATATTTTAGTCCAAGACAAAGGAAAAAGGAATTTGTTCCTTTAGAGAGCTTTCCTCTGCACACAATGCTTTAAGGTATCTGCCTAGATTTATGTAATCTGACAGTTTAAAGACAGAATAATACTACTAATAATGGTGAGACTTACCCTTTTTTTCCAGCAGCTCTCAAAGCAATGCAGTGTTTTTCATCAACATTAATTAAGTTTTACACCATTGCCAGTATTTTTGTAAATGGGAAATCTTTAGCACACAGTGTTTAAAAGGACTTATGGGTATCACAGGAGTCAGTAACACATTTAGAAACAGAGACCAAATATCCAGATAATTGAGGCAAGGCCTAACTTCTCATTATTCCTCTCCACTACATAAAAAAGTGTGTTTCTAGTATGGTGATTTCTAAGAAGCAGCTGTACTTCATGCCCTGCTGCTCTCCTTTTCCTTCCAAGCCCACAGACCATCAGACTGGATCAACCCTCAACACTGCACTCCAAAGCAGGGCTTGAGGTGCTAAACCTTGCAATGTTACACCTGCAGGTTCACAGGGTGCTGGACCACAGACTGCTGAGACTGAGTTACCTGCTGTTGTCAGGCAAAAATCACACAGCAATAAGGGACTAAAATCTTACCAGATGTAATCCACCAGCATTTTATTGAAGGCAGAAACTCCAGACCAACTTAAACAAGTCAAGGCTGTGGTAGAAAGACTTGAAGGGAGTCTTAGCATGAAAACCATCATGATCTGCAGTTTCATCATAATAAAAAGAGAAATATATTGCTTCAACGTTTATGCCAAACTTTGGAAGAGACACAAAACAAGATCGGGGTGAGATTTTCCCCACACACTCACTTCATTGCCTAAACGAGGGAGAATCAGGTTATTTCTTTCAAAGCTCTGTCTTGTGCTGTACAAAGAGCAGAGTTCTGGTAGTGCTTGGATCTGAAAGGCAACACTGCAGAGTGACAATGTGGCAGCCAGTCAGCAATAAAAGTGTTACCCAAAGTCTGGGCTTGTATTGCCCCAAATGGCTGCAAAAGCAGCAGGAAAGAATTGACTTCTCAGCTCAGAAGGCTGAGGATGCCCCAGCTGTAACTTCAGCTGTGGGGGCAACCATACCTTGAAATTATAGCTTACTCCATATCCCAATTCCTCCTGAATAGGAAACTAATGAGTGGCATAAAAGGTGCTGTTAATTAAAAGCTTCTAAAATGCCAAACCTTCTCCGTGCTCAGGCTCAAGTGCGCAGTTCTGCAGGGCTTGGTTCAGGCTGCACACCAGCCTGCAGCCCCTGGCAGCAGCAGTCAAATATTTGGGAAGAGCTGCAGCCAGCATTTAACCCACTGCTAAGAGAAATCCACATCTTGTTTAAATTTCTCAGACAGCTTGCTCCTGCTAAGAAACATTTGACATGACAGAGCTTTGTCAAACAGCTCCGAGGTTGTGGTTTCTGTCTAGAGGACACAAGCCAGTGTTAAAAACATGCAAGGAGCACTCCAGCTTGGTGAAATCAAAGAAAATGTAGTTATTCTACCTCAACAGAAGTAGTGCTGTGCAGAAACAGGCCCCAGATTCTCAGGTCCCAACAGAATTCCTACCACACAGGGCCTGCCTTACAAAAGGCTGTGTGTCTCTTGCAAATTGAAAGGTACTGCCTATGTTTGCCATCAAGACCTGCTTGGTACACCAAAAAAAAAAAAAACCCCAACAAAAAAACCAAAACAAAACCAAAAACAACATGCTGGAGGAGCAGAATGTTCTGTTTTACAGAGCTAAAGCTTTCAGTATTCACTTCTGCCTTGATACAAATGAGACAAGTAAATCCCATCCAAATCAAAATCCATTTCCTTGCTGTTACGGTACATGGAACAGAGAAGCTCACCAAAACTAAGAAAAAAAAGGAAAAAAGGAGACCAAGTCACAGCATGTTGGCCACATCTTCCAGGCTCCTAGCTCCCGAATAATTAAGCAACAGAATCTACTTGTTATTGCCATGTTTCTTCAAATCGTCAGATGAAATAACTTCACCCTTACAAATTGCCTTTTATATGAAACCTTTGAGATGAGAATCTCCTTATTTCATGCAAAGCACCTGATGCTGCAGCAGTGACTGAGAGCTGTCAGCAAGCACTGCCATTACCCAGGCTGTGTCCTTTACCTACACACCTAACTGGGAATTACAGCTTGAAAAATGAAAAATCTAAAAGAATTCAAGGAAGGAAGGTGAGCAACCGTTCTGCAGTGTTAGCTCTCATGAAAATTAAAAAAGGTTTCTTCAGTCCTCCATGGCTGGCTGTAGAGAAGACAAGATATGAAATGAAACACATAGTGTGTGACATCCTCCTCTCATTCTGCTCCAAATCTGTGCACAGTATGGAGAACTTGCTTTGCAAGGAATGCTCTTGTTTAAATGGCTTGATAAATTGGATTCCTTTGATGCTGTTTGCTCTTGCCTTCCTTAATCTCTCCTAATCATAATGATTTTTTTTGTCTGCAATGCATCTGACCTACTTCGACATTCCCCCCATCCTGCTGTTCTTTTCTATCTATACTCTCTATGACCTATCTGCATTTTTCTCCCTTTTCCATTAAATTTATTTTAAAAATTTTGGATCCTCAGGCAAATGAGGAGAGGTTTTGATTCTCACCAGCCAGTGAATGCTGGAAACCACATGCTCAGATCTTTCCCCTTTAACCAGCGCAGGCATCAACCTTTATTGGTTCCGAGATACTGTGAGTCTACATGGAATTTGTTGAACTATTTGAACCACAGGACTCTGGCAGAGACCTACAAAATGCAAGCAAATGCAATTTTTAACCACTCCAACAAAAAATGAATTTGGCAATTAAAGAAGCAACTTTGACACAGGGACAGAAGGAAAATAACTGGCTTTAAACAGTGGCAGGTGCATCACTTCAGATAAATTATACACCATCCATCCTGAATGCTGCTTGAAGCAGAAGGATAGCCCAGGGATTAGGGTTTTAATAGAGAATTTAGAATTAGGGATTACAGTCCCTGCTCCACTCCAGCCGGCCTCTGCAGCTCTGGCCATTTACAAAACAGGGTTAACAATTTTACTTCTCTCTCAGCAATATTAAGACACCAGAAGTGCCAAATATTTTTAGGCTGTTAAGGCTAAATACAACCTCAAGTAAGTAATTTTTGATGGGATCTGCTGTAGTTTTGCACAGAGCTAAAGAGACCCTGACCTGAGCAGGGAAGCACTTCAACTCATGTAAATTCTGGCATAATCCAGGAGAGAAGAGCAAAGCCTGTTTATATCCCCATCTCAGCAGTCAGATTAATTTCTACTGGATCCCAGAATGGTTTGAATTGGAAAGGACCTTAAAGCTCACCCAGTTCCATCCCCTGCTATGGGCAGGGACACCTTCAAGTAGACCAAGCTGTTTCAAGCTCCATCCAACCCGGCCCTGAGAGTTACCTAGTTTTTTTTTCCTTCGTGTGTGTTGTGTGTGTGTGTGTGTGTCTTTTTGTGTTGGTTTGTGGTTTGGTTTGGTTTGTTCGTTTTTTTTTTTTGTTTTTTTCTGTCTAAAACTGAGATAGTGGTGCAACATCTGCCATAAAGCCAAGGAAAGGGCAGCTGGTTGAATGCAAACCACTTCCAGGAGAGGTAGGTACTGATGAGGACCGAAGTGCCACAGTGCAACTGAAAACAGCTTTTTAGCCCAAATATCAGTTTGTGATGTTGTCACTTTTTGACACAGAATGTAGCAAAATATGAGAGGGACTCAGTCTGAAGAAGGCTGTGACAAAATAACACTGAAGACCACAGGACAGTTATTATTTCTGTTCAGACCTGAATCATTTTCCCTTATTTTGCCACCTCCACTCTTCCCTGGAGACTAGGAGAGGTAATAGAAAAACAGCTTTTACATCAAGAAAGTAATTTCTTTCCTCCTTTCTGGCAAACTCCACTAGGAAACCATTCGCAGGGGTCTTCCCTCCAGATTCAAATTTGAGGGCCACCCCTGCTGCAGACTCTGCACCCTTCTGCACCAGCGCCGCTCCAGCCTTCACTCCATGTTTTGAGTGTCTTGCGACCAAGTAAGTCATTCTTCTATCTGCCTTGGGAACACGGCTACCTGGACGTACCTGTCTTTTGGGATATAAATCCAGCTGAGTTCAGCAGGAGCCAGGCAGCTCCACTGGAGGTGTGGTTCGTGCTGTGACAAGGCAGTGAAGAACAAGGAGGTAACTGGAAATATAATGTGTGTTATCACCAGGCAATGTGTAGTCACTCAGTCCTGGAACCAATACTGGAAGATTTGAGAAAAGCAGTACAGAATCCCTGACAAAACTTGGGGAAAAAATAATAATCAAGAGTCCTAATTTCCCTTGTGTGTGTCAATGCTTCCTAACTAATAGCTTCAGAAGTGGTGTTTGGTTTGCTGCAGCCTGGGAGAGGGGAGAACCCGGGCCCGTGTTCAGGGAACAAAATGTTTGGAGCCAAGTGAGCAAAGACAAAAGGACAACATGAATCAAAGGGGGTTGAATCTGATCCAAGAGCACAAGGCAGTTGGAAAACAGCCTCCAAAGTAAATTGCAAGAAATGGCAGGTACCATTGTGGCCAGTGAGATGAGAAACAAAGATATTTCCTGAGCAATAAACCAAGTAGCATTGCATAAAAGAAGAGCTTAATTGAAAGGGACAACCATCCCCACTCCAGGCTTCCACCACCTTTAACACTTTGTGGCAAAAAAAGAAGATACCCCAATACAGCAGCATTCAAAGGGCTCTCATTTCACCAGAGAATCTGTGAAGTTATTTTCATGGATGCCAAGCCAAGGCACAGTGAGGATACGTGACCACATTCACACAGTTTGTCTCTGGCAATCCCCAGCTGAATCTGGACCTCCCACAGTTCAGGCTCTCAGTGCTGGACTCCCTTATAACACCCACCCCCACAACACATGCACACCTACAAAAAGGGGTGGGACACTGGGCTTAATTTATTTTTGTTACTAGATACCCAATGAATCAGCTCTCACTGAGAAAATGCAAAATCATGCACATGTGACTGCTCAAAATTCAGGGGAAAAGACATCATTTTCTATCCTGTCCTCAACACCTTACATTAAATGAATTTGCATGGTGTAAACCCCACCATATCACACACTCTGCCATTCTGCTAACAGTGTTTGCCCTCTTGTCAGACACCTGACAGAGCCAGAAGAGCTTCTTCATCCAAGAGCCTTCTGCTCACACTGAGCATTCAATGCATTAATTACAGGTCTCATTCCCACTGGCGATCTTGCACTTGTCAGAAGAACTCTGCAAAACTTGCCTATAAATGAGAAAAGAAAGTCTCCTAGATTAAGCAGGCTTAAAAAAAATTAAAAGCAGCTCTTGAATGGAGTATATCTGTCTAATAGCTAATTATGCTGCTAAGTCATGGAATCTGATGATAAAAAAATATCAGCTATCCCCAGAAGACACACAATCTAATAAGTGTTCATTGCAAATCTAGCTCCTAAATCTGCTGCCCACTGAGCTAATGAGGAATGATTCAGTCAGCCCCAGACATCTTTTTAATTTCACTCAAGTGTTGTGTGAGGCTGCTACAGAGAGCACAACTGGGGAGAGCAGTGAGCACAAAACAGCCAATGGTGAATTCTTTCAGGGCTGGAAGATGAGAAAGAAAGTAGGACCATAATGAAGGCTCGGGGGCAACAATTGCCAGTAGGATTTCAAGCTTAATTTTTGGTTTGATATCACTGTGGAGAAGCACTTAGGTTTACGTTCAGCCCATCCACAGAACAGAGAGAGATTCTGAAGACTTTGCTGCTTGTTAGCAAATCTTCTCTCAGGGCAATCCTCATCTTTATCCCCTGATAGGTATTTTTATTTATTAATGCCACTGAATCATAGAATCCCAGAATGGTTTGGGTTGGAAGGGACCTTAAGGACCAGCTCATTCCACCCCTGCCATGGCAGGGACACCTCCCACTGTCCCAGGCTTCTCCAAGCCCCAGTGTCCAACCTGGCCTTGGGCACTGCCAGGGATCCAGGGGCAGCCCCAGCTGCTCTGGGCACCCTGGGCCAGGGCCTGCCCACCCTCCCAGGGAACAATTCCTTCCTAATTCCTTATCTAACCCTGCCTTCCTCCATCTTAAAGCCATTCCCCTGAGCTCTATCCCTGTATAACCTGCATCTGTCCTTTGAGAAGCAATACCTGGTGACCTTCCTTAACCTCTGAGCTGAGAACAAAACTATTCCCATATTACTTTCAAAAACTGATCAGCAGCTCCAGTGATAGGGCACCAGGCAACAAAACTCCCATCTATTAAATAAATTGGGATGTGCTTTCTGTTTTCTGACCTACATATTTAATCAACATGTATTTTCAAGGGGCTGGTAACACATGGCTCTGCTCCAAGGACAGCTGGAGAGCTTCCACATCATAAATGAGCTCCAAAAAAGTGCCACAACTGATGATGCAGCATTTTTAAACAAAATTGCAGATACAAGGAGGTGGGTGCACTTCCTATTCACCTCCTAACAGAGGAGCTTGGGGGGTAAAAAAGACTCACAACTCCTGAATGGGCATGTAAAGGATAATTTGGGGAACTGTGCTTGGAAGGGACATTTCTTATGCCTTTCTTCTTTGCTGCCCACAGGCCAAAGTGCCTGGCTCAGCTGTCATTCTGGGATGCTCAGAGGGAGAGCAATCACGTAAAAGCACTGCAGGCTTGACCTAAGGCCAGTTTCTCTCCAGTGTAAGTTCAATCAATCAGCCAAGGAACCTTCAAGCAAAATTTCCTGCTTGTTTCTCATACTTCCTCTGTCCTACCTACTGCCCAAAGCCACCCTCAAATTTTCCCATCCCTCCAGTGTTTCTTTTCCTCCAGGTTGTCCCTTCTAGCCCCAGAAACTCTCTGGCTTTCTGTGAAGTTGCCTCTCCTCATCTGGGATTCTTGACCTGTGCCCAAGGGGCAGAGGAGCCTCTGTTGGCTGCACACAAGTCTGGAACACTCAATCTGCTGGTTCCAGCTCAATTCCTGCAGAAGTGTTCTCCAGGAGAACTTGACTCACCCTGGAACTGCTATGGCCTGTGGGGACAGAAAGCTGGAACATCTCATCTCTGCTGTTGCTCTTGTTACATCTCTTGTGCTCAGTTCTTATCACCCTTTCTACTAACTCACTGTTTAGCCCAGGCTGGTGCTCAGGACTTCCCCCTCTCCCATTCCAGACTTTCAGGGTGGCTAATGCCAATATTCAGAAGTCTGACACACACCAGCAATAATAATCTTTTTTTTCCCAGCACGGTAGTCCTGGTATCCGCCCAGCTCTTCAGCTCAATATCAACCTGAAACTGCAGAGCTGTTAAATTCAGTGTTCATATCCTGAGTTTTCTATCTACTCTCTTCTAGCCCATTAATTCAGGTCAAAATTTTGCAGCCTTAACCTTTTTTTTTAATCTACAGATTAAGGTTTTTATACAGTACTATAGGTGAAATAATGTCTATACAAGTCTAAAAGAATTAGGCTTTGAAGTCCAGCCTGCCCTTAAAAGTAAGTGTGATTTCTGGTTTTTACTGCAGCAATATGACAAATTGACTCTCAGCAAAAGGAAGGGCGAAGTTTTAGATCATTACTAAGTAATTCAGTAGGTTTTTCTGTGAAGGTAAGTACTGAGTTTTGAGCAGTTCTAAAGGTTTCAGCTTTATAGTTCTGTGTTAGCCTTTGTGAGGCCAAAAGGCAGGTACAGGGAGCCTGTGAGGGCTGATAGTAGGTGATACTCACTTTAAAAGATTTACATTTAGTGATAAGATTATTAAATTGCTACAGTGTCATTTATTTGTTTAAACAAATCACCACCCAGTATTTTGGGTTAATAAATGCATTTTCAAAAAAAAAACCAAAAACCATCCAAACGTTGGTTGAGCGCTAGATTAAGTCATTTTGTTAAAGAATATGTCCTAAAACACCAGCATCTTCCAGAGCTTTTCTGTCATTATGTAAAGGTCACACAACATGGGCGAGTTGCCACAAAATTTTACACTTGTGAAATAAGTTTTGTGAAAGATGAGATGAATAGTTGAGCTGAAATGAGTGCCCTGCCATGAAAACTGCCCTGAAGCAGCAAAACTTGTGATGAAAAATTACCCAGCAACCCATTTGCAAGAGGTTTCCCTTTCATCAGCTGATATTTGGGACACCCAAGCACTAGAAGATTTAAATACCTCTTCTAATAATAACTGAGTATATTTATAGATATTTGTAGATATTTTCATTCTCTGGATAAATGTGCAACACTAATTCCTGTTTAGCACCAGTATCTTATGGCAGCAACTGCTGCTGATTGTAATTATATAGTTGTCAGAAGTCAGGATCGACTTGGGCTTCCCCCAGCTCTGAGCTGAGTGTAGGAAAATAAAAATCCTGCTTTTAGTTGTAAGTCTATAAAGACAGGAATTCTCAGTTTGTGCATTTAATACAAGTAACAACCCCGAGCTTTTGGAGAGTTCACAAACAAATAAAAGAACTTGTTTCAGTCGTGGCTTTTCTTACTGTGACTGCTGGGAAGTTTTATCTACCCCTGAACTTCACAGGAGATTTGTTAACAAGAAAAAAAACAAAAACAAAAGCTTGAAAAATAATCACTCATCTTTCCTTAGATGTGGGATCTGTTCCCTGAAACCACAACAGAACAGAGAAAGAGCTGCCTCAGTGCTTGAGTTCTAAGGTAGATGAAGATTTCACCAGAAGTTTCACTGGTTTCCCCGTGCTGATCAGCCAACCCAACCACCACAGTGCAGGGGTGAGCTCCAACCACATAGGGCTTACACGATGAAGTGCTCCAGTTCAGAAAAGAAATAAATGGAAAATAAATATGGGACACAGCAAAATCATGAGGTCTGGCTCCATCCTGCTTGCTCGTAAGCCCCCTTGACAGTACAGACTTTTCCTTTATTAGTCATTTCACCAGTTCCTCCCCAGAGTACAGCTCTCTTGGACCTGGCTATGTCTAAAGTGCATGTGAGGGGGAAGAATCATCCCCGAGTTTCCATAAGCCAGAGCCTGCCAAGCATCTGCACTGTGTGTGACATGTTCCCACTTGACAGCTCCGTCCGGCTCTCCTGGAGGCTCCTCAAATGCCACGCTTCCATCCCAGCTCCAGAGAGCAGCTCTGCTTCTGCCAGCAGGAACCAGAGGCCATTTCTGGCACCTGCTCTGTGCAGCCCCTCGCTTCCCCTCCTTTCACTTGCCCTTCTTGCAGGAATGTAACTCAGGGGTGTGACTGGGAAGGCAGAGCTCAGATCTCATCCCAGTTCCATCCCTGACAGCCGTCACTTTGTTTTAAGCTCTCCCCATCTCAGCAGTTCACCTCCAGATTCCTTCCTGTGATGTTTTCAGGCCCCCATCTAAGTCATCCTGCAACTTCTTATAATTTTTCCAAACTAAGGAGCCTTGACTCCATCCCACTTGCTCAGGATTACAGCAGTCCAACTTGAAGCCAAGCCATGTCCAACATTCGGTCATAAGGAAATGCCACAATTATTATCATTACAAAAACTGGGTGTTACAGCTCCTGCATCAGGGGTTAAGCCACTCTCTATTAGAGACAGAGACAATCTTAAGGTTAAAAATGCAAGATTCAGTACACTTCTCGCAGGATACTTGTCCAGCTTGTGCAGCTAAACCTCAGGCCTGCTCCAATCTGCCACATCCACTCACTCCAGGCAATGAAGAGACAGGAATAGCAGTAACAGGCAGCTCTGGCCACACACAGTCATAAATATACAAATTATTACACAACAGAATTTGCATGAAATACGGTGGGGAGCAGCACTGAATCAGTCTGTGAAAACAAGGCAGGGGCTGGTCTACCCTGCACCTGTGATCTCCATCCTACAGCGCCTTGGATAGCCTTTTCTAGCTGCATTCCAGGGCCTTGCTGGGTTTCCCTCCACCCAGTATCTTTACTCCCTCGATGGTGCACACGATGTTTTACATTCATGTTCTTTCTCAGCGCTTTCCTCACAGGGTGTGTGTAACACCAGTGTGTCCTAATTCACACCTACTTCCCAAACCCAGGGTCAGCTCTGCACAGAAAAAATATCCAAGCGCCAAGTTAGTAAACAGAGCTTTTGAGCACTCGTTTTGTGAGTCACAGAGGTGCACAAGTGCTAAACCTTGCAGGCCCGGCTTCCCTAACTCCTCTCAGTCTCTGCTGTCATCACCAGAGCAAGCCGTGCCAGCTCTCCACCCATGCCAGTGCCGGCAGCTGCCTGGAAAACTGGTGGTGCAAACCCGTCCCACAGCTGGGGGTCTGTCCCGGGTTATACCAACGGAATTGCGAGTCTGCAACCGCCAAGAAAATCCGGCACAAGTGGCTTAAAGAGAGAAATTGTGTGAACAAGTTGTAACACATTCCCATTTCCCTGTGCACCGAGGTCACCGACTGGAACGTGCTCACCCCAAGTTTACTCTGGGAGAAACAGCCTGTGATTGACACAGCGAGTCACTTGATTTCACAGATGCTGCACGGCAGGGTAGCTCCAGGAGCATTTGTGGGGCTATGAAGGGAGGATTAAAGAGCAAGAAGTCAAAAGAGCAGTTTTACTCTGTCCCAAGCACAGCGTCACATTTGCACGTAAGGAGAAGCCCAACTGGAAGAATTCCATTCATCTGGGTGGATTTGACTATCAAAGAGACAGGCTGGAAGAGAAAGCAATATTCTGCTCTGCTTGTATTTATAGACAGCTGAACTTTACATATGCACAGTCCCAGAGACTGACTGCACACTAAGAGTATTTTGTAAACATTAAGAGGTTCAAAGCTTTAAAAATCAATTTATTCAGTTACATTTCCAATCTTTCTTATTGCCTCATATCACCAAACACAATGTTCTCCACAAGGATGACAGAATAGTAATAATTATAAAACGGTGGAAAAATGTCCAATTCTTGGGGTAAAGGCTACAGAATATTGCAAATTTAGACTATTGATCGCAAGCATTTTGACTATTCAGTGACTATTTCAGCCAAACCAATTCAGAGGATGGTAATTTTTGGCTAAATAATCTAAATGAATGGTTCATTAAAAATCTGATCTCAGTTATTCTGAATGTTTATCTTTGTGAGTCCAGAAGTCACTTGCATTCACAGAGCTCTGTGTGTGTTTAGAAATGTGCCCAGCTAAAGGGCCTGTACCAATGATGTTTTTGAATTTGGCAGCTGTTTTACCTTGGAGAGTCTTCCCCACCAGCTATTTTTAACCCTAAACACCATCTCTGAGTTACTGAACTCTGTTTCTAACCATGCACAAGGCACACACCAGCATCACACCTGACATGCCCATTGTTTAGCCATCTTCCTGTTTATCACTGCTTCTAGAAAACATCATGCAACAGCAACAACCTGTGGCATCGTCAGTGACAAGTGCTCATGGCTCAGTCCCTGGGTGTAAGAGGTACAAAAGCCAGTCACAGACTGATATCTCTCATTTTGTGAACACCACAGCCTTTCCTTTTCCAAGGATAAGCAGCTTTAATAATACAGATATGCTATTGGGTTTTTCCTGCATGAGACAAGAGGATTCTCATATTTAAAACCAAAAAATATTCTAGCCATAAAATACTCCAGGGGAAAAGAATCCGCTGTATCTGGTGACAGAGTTGAGATGTCTGAAAACAAACCACTGGGGAATAGAGCACAGCCTGTCACAGAGTGACCAGCTGAGCAATGAGCCAGACAGAGTCAATACACCCATTGTCAGGAAAATACATATTTATTCTCTGAAAACATGAGTTGGAATATTGGTAATGACAGAGCCTTTTTTTTCTCCTCCTGCAGAGTCCTTTCAAACATGCCAGATTTGCTACTGAAATTACTTGGATGAAATCTCTTGCTCTTATCATTAATAGCTACTTTTGGGAAAGAGTCTGACTTCAGTTGTCAACAGCAATGTGTCTGGTGGCTTCAAGAGAGGCAAGATTTCACACTTGATATCCCAATCCTAACTGAATTACTTGTTTTTCCAGCAGGAATGAAGATTAGCTCAAAACTGAAGTTAATGAAAGTAGACATATTCTTATGATCATGCTTTTCTCTTGATGGCAAAATCATTGTAAGGATTCTGAAAAGCCAGCTCATGTCTCTGCAGTGATTATCTAGGAGCCCCAGCCCAAATTCACCCCCCCTAGGAAAAGCTGCCACAACCCTGCTCCAGAAAGGACTTGCCTTTCTCCCTCGGTTATTCATATCCCCAAGAGGAATCCTATGAAGGGTGACAGGAATTGCCTCACTCCTCTCCCAAACCTGGCATGAGCCATGACTAATGCTTGTGCTGTGCCCTGAAACACTGGGAGGAAAGGTGCTATGGAAATGCAAAGCAGCTTTCAGGAACAGAAATACACCGTCTCTCACTCTTCCCTCCCCCACCATTTATCCTTTCACATGTCTTCGTTATGGTCCCAGTTTATTTTGTAAACAGAATCTAGTACTATTTGCCATCAAGATCTTCTCAGAACAAACATACAAAGCTCAGAAAAAGTCTCCAAATGCAACTGATTTCTTAAACATTTATCATTTCACTCGAAGAAAAATATTTAGGAGAAGAAGAACATGAAATAAAGGAAGGAAAGATACAGTTATCTGCCATCAACACTTCTCAAAGCACAGCCAGGCCCGCTGACGTAAACCAGAATTAAATTCTGTACCAGCTAGCACAGAGCTGCTCTCTGGAGCTTCTCTCAGCAAAGGCACCTTACCATTGACTTCCCCAGGCAGAAAAGCCACCCCCAAAACCCCAACAATTCCAAGCCAGGCAAAATCCCCTCACCTACTTCCTGAGTGGAAAAAAAATGTAGCAGAAAAAGAAAACCATTTTGGATCTTGTGGATCAAAAATCCTCAAGCATGAGAAAACAAAAATTATACCCTTGCTAAAAAATAGATATGCCCCAGCTCTTAAAAGCTGAAACCAAGAAATCAGACTGGAGGAACTGACACCTGGTCATGTCCCTTCCTCTCATCCTCTGAGGAAGTTTTTTTCCTGGATATCCTGGCTAACTTGCTGATGGGGTGATGAGGGCCAAGTGACCTTCAGATCCGTGGGAAGAACAGACAGGCCCTGTGGACACACAGCAGCAACTTATAACTGGCAAGGGCTTTAGCATTTCAGATCAGTCCTTTCCTGTTTGGGAGAGATGGATACCAGGGCTCTGTGCTGGTGAAGCATTTCCTGGCATCTCCAAGAGCCATTAAAGTTTTCCAGAAAATTAGCAAGAACTGATGAGAAACAGAAAGTTTGAGAAGGGGGAGGGATAAACATTCTCCCCTTATTTATTTATCTTTTTAAGCAAAGATGTTCAGACACAAAAGTGAAGGCCGTGAGCTTCAAATCACAAGGCACAGCTTGGTGGGAGGCAGATAAAGGGAAATGCAGGCGGGATCCTCAGCACTGAGTCAAGACCTTTCTTTGATTTCCAGTTTTCCCAAGCTGCATTCCCACATGCAGCCCACCATTTGTTTTTAGTTAGGCATAATGAAAAATGCTCTGCTTGGGAAGAGCGACAAACAGGCCTTGTAAAAATTGCACAGTAATAGCCAGTCAAAATACGGAAGAGTCAAAACCACCAAAGTGAGGCGGTGGCATCTATTACAGAGAGAAAGGCTCAGCTGCTTGGGGATGCTCCAGGTATCTTTCCTTTAGGAATTTCAAAGTCACCCAAAACAGGGAAGGATAGATAGGGATCACCTCCTTGCACATTACTGAATCTTCTCTCTCCTAAATGTGGAGCCAACAAACTGCTGCTGGCACCCTGAGGTTTATCAGCAGTGAGCCATGCAGGGACTGTCCTCCCTCATCCTAATTCACTTGTCAGGTTTGACAGGACCAGAGTTGTAGATAGCACAATACATCACATAATTTTGCCCTATCATCATTGTAATTTGTATGTTTTCTGCCACATTTTTTGTTTATTAGCCCACATAATTATGCCCTTCCCTGTTTTAGGGACCACTGTGCAACATCTTCATGATTTGCTGTCTCCTTACCCGTGGAGCCCCAGCCCCACCAATGTTCTTAACTCCAGTTTTGTTTGTTGGCATCTGGCACAGCATATGCTGACATGCAGCAGTTCACATGTCTCAGAGCTATTGTTCCAGACTCTGCACATTTACAGTTATCATCAGTTATTCACAACAGGCTCTGAAAAGTTTCATCACAACAACTAGAAATTCTTCAAATCCTTTTAAATTAAAGCTCACAACTTGGAATTTCTGTGTGCCTAGGCTTGCCTTTCTTAGTCACTCGATACATTAGCAAACAGTGGTATCATTTACCCAAACACTCTGGGTAGCTGGTATCACCACAGCCCTAATGTAGATTTATATACTGCATTTACAGTGTTTCACAGATGGAGTGAAAACCAGAATGCATCAAATCCGGCTTGTGGAACAGTTTCAACTATGCCTCTCATTTAGAACATTTCTGAAAATGTATCAAGTGGGCCATTTCATATTTGCTTTTGCAATGCAAATGTGGCTAAGCCCAGACACACCCCACACACAGCTCTCTGTGAGTACCAGGTGCATGATCCACACCCCCGCTCTGTGTTCCTCACCCCGTGGCCCTGGGCCCTGGCCAAAGGCACAGAGTGCTCCCAGGATAACTGCCTTGCAGTGCCACTGCTAGAGGAGTAAACAACACCAGCAATCAGACTTGTAACCTCTGTGGTCACCAAATCCCATAATTATCAGGGAGGGGTTTCCACATGCCCTGCTGACAGCAAGATCGAGTTGTGTGTTCCTGGTCGTGCTAATGAAACAGTAAAGCACATAAAGCACATTATGAAATGGTTTAGGGTCAGCCATTGAAACAACACGGAGGGTAATGGCTCTATCCAAAAGATTCTCTACTAAAGCACTGCAGGCCCTTGCATTCACAGAGGTACTTATCTGGAGGAAGGAGTTTGTGATTAACACTTTAACCTCACTTAAAAATGTGAATTCACTTTTACTAATAAAGCAACATTGTCTCATACAGGTTTAATGCATTTGAAGGTCAGCTGGAGGGGAAGGTTTTGCATTGTGAACAGGGTGTGCAAGTGGCCTGTCCACAGATAAACATGTCTGTGACTGCAGTGAAACACCTTTCATGGTCTTGCACTACCACAGTGAGGTGGGAGGGCCCTCGTGCTGGCAGGTACCTGGTACATCCCTCTTGGCTGGGGCCCTCCCGTGGAGGGGTGTGCATCTTAGACACAGTAAAAAACACCCAAACAAACTTCAGAACATCTTTGGTGAGTTTTTGTATACTCAGACCTTCAAAACCCATCCTGGTCACGTTCCTGTGTCACCTGCTCTAGGTGACCCTGTCTTGGCAGGGGAGTTGGACCAGCTGATCTCCAGAGGTCCCTTCCAACCCCACCATCCCGTGAGAGGAACAGCCCTGGCCTCACTGCGGCACACACAGAGCCACTGCAGGCCCTGCCAGCTCCATCCCTTCTGCTGCTTCTGGACCAGCCCCAGCACCTTGCACATCCCTCAACCCCAAGTGTACCTCATCAGTATGTATAAATATATAAAGAGGGGTGGTAAGAAGATGGACCAGGCTATGCTCTGTGGTACCCAGCAATAGGACAAGAGGAACAGGCAGGAACTGATGCCTGGGATGATCCACCTGAACATGAAGAACTTCCTCCCTGTGCAGTGACCAAGCACGGAACAGATTGTCCAGAGAGGGTGTGCAGTGTCCCTCACTGGAGATTCCAGACCCATCTGGATGCAATCCTGTGCCCTGTGCTCTGGGATGGCCCTGCTGGAGAGGGAGAGAGCTGGGACCTGGTGACCCTCGGTGGTCCCTTCCAGCCTGACCCACGCTGGAATTCTGTGAAATAATCCCACTACCTTCACAGTCCAGTTCAACCCTTACATGGACACCTCCCCCCTCCAATCCTGGCCCCAAACCCCAGGCATACCTAGCAGTGCTTTCCCACACGGAGGGGAAACATTTCCCTGTGCCCAGACCCACATCTTCCCCATCACCTGCAGCCCAGATTTGGTGCCTTTGGTCCCGGAATCCCAGAGTCATTTTCGTTGGAAAAGACCCCCGAGGCCATCGAGTCCCCCCTGTGACCGATCCCCGCCTTGTCACCAGCCCAGAGCACTAAGCGCCACTTCCATCGGACATCTTGGACTCCTCCAGGGATGGGGACCTCACCACCTCTCTGGACAGTCCCTTTCCAATATCTAATCACCCTTTCTGTGAAGAAATTCCTCCTGATGCCGAACCTAAACCTTCTCTGGTGAAGCTTGAGTCTATGCTTTCTCATCCTGTCGCTGTTCCCTGGGGGCAGAGCCCGACCCTCAGCAGGCTCCAGCTTCCTGTCAGAGAGCTGTAGGAAGGGATCCGCTCCCCTGCCAGCCCGAGCCGGCACCCTGAGCTCCCCCCTCCCTGTCTCCCTCACGCCCACCCCGGCACCGCGCCGTCCTCCAGCCCCGCCATCCCGGGCGTGCATCCCTCCGTGCATCCCTCCATTCCTTCCTCCCTCCATTCCTCCCTCCCTCC